>RJWJ010005771.1:0-66186 GCA_004363605.1 Indri indri
CTGGGCAAAGGCCAGGTTGGCACGACATTGGGCTTCCTCAAACCCAATGCCCGTGAGATGTCAGCCCCCCCGCCCCAGGCAGGCCTGGATGCTGCAGTCTCTCCTCATGGGCTGCCCGACTTACACCTCCGGGCACAGAGGAGCAGAGCGGAATGGGGACCCTGAAACAGCTGGCCCTCAGGAGGGCGGGAGACGGTGGGCTCCAATTCCTTGTGATTCTCCCAAGCATTTCATCCTGCCAATGCATTCCTCCCTTTTGGGAAGAAAAAAGGTCTGACAAGACCTCTCCCTCTCTTTAGGGAGAATTTATACTTATGAAACCAGAGACCTAGGGAAGAATGCTCCCTCCTGCTCCTGGTTCACAGGGTGTTCTTACTCGGCAAGTCTCTGTGAGTGTACCGTTAGCTATGACAGTGATGTCACTCAGAGAGCCAGGCACATGTGTACATGTGAGCATGAAGGCTGGGATATGTTATAAATAGAAATGTTCCAGGTGAATAGGTACAGTGTGATCCCATTTTTATTTTTGAAGATCATCTGTGTACATAAGTAAATGTACATGTATAATCGCATGTATTTAAGCAAAGATCCAGATGGGTGTGTATAAGGCAAACAGCTGACAGTGGTTATTGGTTAAATTTCTGGGGATTTTTGTTGTCTGTGTATTCACATTTCTGTATCATTTGTAATATTTTACAATGCATATATTATGTTTTAATCACTAGGAATTTAAAAAGATATAAAAGTAAAGCAGGATATAAAACTAAAAATGAAGGAAAGTGAAAGAATTATGCATTTATACTGCCTTTTAGAACCACAAGGTTTCCTTTATCGGCACTCTGTCTTTTTCTGTGACTTCAGTTTACTGTCTGTGGTCACTTGCTTTCAGACTAAAGAACTTCCTTCAATATGAACCACATAAAATTGTAGGGAGTTCATTTCCAATTCATGAGTTGAGAAACAGCAAAACAAAATGTTTACTGCTCTGATGGTGGGAGAGACACATATTTGTAGGGTGCATACAACAGGAAAATAAATAAACCATTTGATTGGTTGAGTTATAAAATTGCCTTTTTTGGTTTACCTCTTTGGTTAGATTCTAGTCACATAACCATATGAGAGTTGGCTGCTTATGATTGGCTGACGTTAAGTTTTGTTTTTGCCAGAAATAACTCAAGTCTGACCTATGTTTGCAGTTTAAGCAAGGTTAAGGTTATTTTTAAGGCCTAGTCTATTTTGTTTCCTCAAGAATTTTTCACACCTGGTCTTTATTTCAATTTGCTTTAACATTTCATAAAAGTGAAGGTTTCTAAAGTGGCAGGCCTTGCTAAAATTTAAAACAAAAAAGGTGAAACTACAGCAGCAAATTTTCTCAGTTTCTCTTTATTTGGAATGTCTTTATTTTGCCTTTAGTTTTCATAGATAGCTTCCATGTACACATAATTCTTCATGTACCTTTGCGCTCCAAACACTAAAGTTTAAAAAGAAGAACTATCTTCCAAAAAGGCACTCAGATTAAGGCCTAAGCCACCACCTGGATTTAGCAATGAGGCAGTAGCAGTGGCAGCTGACGATAGATTGGATGGGGTGGAGAGAGCAGGAAGAATTGTATTCGCAGAGCCTGTATGTCTGGGGCCACGGGTGGGCCTGACTGAGGCCAAAGGTCTTGTTTGTAGAGGATCAAAGATGACACACAAGAGCACACCGTGCCCAGCCCTGTGTTACAATCCATAGGTTTATAACAAGGAAAGTGACCATTTTTACATCAGGAGGTGTTTTGTGGCCATAAGAATCAGGGCTAAGGCTAAGGTTAGAGTCAGTTATAACAAAGATGTGGATGGTGAGTGTCAAAGAAAGAAAAACTTTGGCAGTTGCCAATGAGTGGGTGCTCGAATGCTGAGTGTGTGAAATTAAACACCCTGTGAGTACAAAGAGAGGAGACTGAGGGATGAGGTGAAGAACACACCCCCACCGGAGCCTGATATTTCACACAAAAGATTTATGGAGGACAGTGCATATCCCAATTATCAGTGGTTCTTGGAATGGAGCTGTCCTTTCTGCCCACACTAAATACAACTGCCAAATGCTTCTGAGCAAAAACTGTGCTGCCTTCTGCTCCCCATGACAGATGCCCTAACTAAGAGCTATGCCCTCTGGAGGTCTGGCAGAAAGGGTACTGTCTTAATTCCCTCAAAGCTGTTTGTAGTCTATTCGTGACCCTAAATACCAGGGACCACAGTGGATATGTGTGAAGACCACCAGGAATCACTTGCACCAGTGGAGAAACATTGAGAAACTTAATATGGCGTCTACTCAGTTTTGAAGTTAACATTAGTTGGAGGCTTCTACTTTGTTGATAGGACTGATGCAATACAACCCAGTGGGCCACAGGGACCAGTAAGATGAGCTCACACATGGAAAAGTTTGCAACACAGCTGCTCCTCACCTGTTGTTTTGCAATAATTAGGTTTAGTTTTTTTATCTTGTTGGCTTCCCTTTCTAACAGTCCCAAAGCCTGGTTGTCCTGCTTTTACAGCTGACATGGAAATTATGCTCATCTTGGGAGATGAGTTGATTGGCACCCCTTTCATATAACCATGTCTTAGGGGCCTCGTCTCACACACACGGACTCACACCAAAGACTCAGCTGTATGAGTGTCTGTTTCTCAGCTTCATTAACTGTGAGTGCTGAAGACTCAGGTGGTGGTGGGATGGGGCAGGATTGTCTCAGTGAAGTAGTGGGAGAATTCACTACTTATAATTTCAGTCATTTAATTTCACAATAAATTGTGGTGGTATACAGTAGATATTTTCAGATAAAAAAGATAAATTTCATAGATCATATGAGGCCATAAATTTATAGATTTTTAAAGGAAATTTATAATTTTGTGATATACTTGAATTAGAATTCTGTTTGTATTTACTATTTTAATCAACTTAACTTACTACATGTCCTTAGGTAAAATTTTACGTTTTCAAATACAAGAAATCTAAATGAATTCAACATTACTTAGTTTTACTTCTTTGTTCTTTTAAGTTTGGAACATTTTAGTATATTTACAATATTTTATTGCCAAAATTATGATGTAATAATATGAGATGTTTTCAATAATGATATTAAATTTCTTTCATCAGATGACCATAAGATTATTTTGTTTTATTCTTTTACAGTAATTCCTAATAGAGGATTTTTTTATTTTCATAAAACTCTCTAGAAATATCCCTTCCTGCCATTCACTAAGTCTTTGTGGCATTAATGGGTAAGTTGCATGTACTCTGAGTTGATGGTAGGATAAGGCATGATTTTCTCAATGAAGTGTTTTGGATATTGTCTTCAAATAAATTCAATTTTATATCTCAGTGAATCACAACTAAATGTAATATATTTTTCCAGATGGAGGAATCAATTTTTATGCAACATGTGACAACATAAATGTATAGTTTTGTTGAAGGGCATTTATAATTTTGTGATGTTGAATTGGAATTGGAATTGTGTGTGATTTTTTAACCAGTTTTTGTCATTTTAACTTTCTGTGTGTATAATAGGTGAAATTTTATCTTTTAAACACACTATATCTGAACTAATTCAAAGTTCTTTACTTCTACTTTAGTCATATTTTAAAATTTTGCAAATACTGTAGGATTGTTTAAAATTATAATACAACATAATTTTAAGACATTTTACAATGACATTTTAGCATATGACAATATCATTATTCTCTTTTATTGTATTATAGTAATTGATGAGAGATGAATTTATTTTCTAGTTATCAAATAACTATTAGGAAATATCACCTTTTAATATTTATCAAATTTTTGTTTAATTAATAACTAACTTTGGCAAATTAGGACTGGTAATATCCAGCATGAGTTCAGATATATTGTTAAAACACAATTAGTTTTTGAATCTAGGTTATCTGAATAAAGTAAAACTTATGATAATATTTTATATATTAGATGGGGGATAATTGCTTAGTCATGAGATTAACAAAAGTGCCAAAGTTTGAAGGAAATCACATTCTTTTATTATAAAAATATCCTGTAAAGTTAGTACACGTTTATTTCCTCAGAATGTTTCAAGTTGTAATTTGCTCATGAAGACATGATTCATGAACATTCTCAATGAATTACAATTTAATTACTTATTCATTACCAGTACTTCTTAAAGTTTTCTACACTTAGTAGAAATAATATCTTCTAGTATCTAAGTACCTTGAAAGTGAAAAACAGAAAGCATAGAGTCAGGATCTCTTAAATATGGAAAAGAAAAGGTTAATAGTGGTTGTCCATTTGTGGCCGTGAGGCCATCAAAACCCCATGGGTCAATAGATAAACTCTATGTCTCAGAACGCCAGACAATTTGAGATTGTCTTAAAAGCAGTTCTGTTCAAAGTTCTACATCCCATGCATTTAGGAAGGGGACTGTGGAGAGGGCCAACCACCACTGATGCTGACAGGGTGCCTGCAAGACAGAGGGCACATTCTGCATTGCCCTAGAAAATCGATACTTCAGACCATTGTTTCGATTCTCAGCTTTACATGACTGTGACGCAGAGTGATGTGATGGTAAAAGACTTTGTAAGCCTTTTGAAAAACTGATTTTTGTTCATATTTGATCAGTTCCAGTGGTGAGACAAATTCACTCAAAATATCACTTTTAGAGTTCCTCAAAATCCATAGCACATGATTTTCAATCAAACTACACCTTGCCTTTCTGACTCTGACCTCTCAGTGACATTTCTCCTGCCTTTGCTTTTTCTCAGGACAGTGAGAACTGAAGGTCTTCCGATTGTGAATATCCACATCAGCTGGTATTTTGCTTCCCAGACACCCTCCACTAAGTTCAATTGCCAAAGAATGTCAGTTTTCTTTCAGTTATTAAAGGATATATTATGCTCTCCAGGTGTATTCTTTTGACATTTGTACATTTCATAGGTGTGTTTCTCTACAAACTGAACTAGAAGGAAAGGTGTTTTCCTTCCATAAAATTATCTGCTGCATTTCTCAGATTAGCAGCTCTTACCACTGAACCAAACTAACCTTTAATATTTTCACCTGCAAGTCTCATACGAGCTTTATGCTGTTTAAAATCAATCATAGGTTTTATAAGCCTTTTTTCTAGAATATGATAAAATTGATGACAAAAATTACATTCTTTGTTAATATAAAACAAAACATAGGGTATTATTTTGTGATTACATTACATAACATTATCTAAGCTTGGCATAGTAAAACTGATCTGTTTAGAATATTGTATCTTTTATAAAATACACCTTTAAAAATTAGACATTTTACTAAAGGTGAGTGAAATTACACTTTATCAAATTTCATTTTCCCCAAGATATCATTTTGTTCTCCCAAAATAACACTTGGATTTTTGTAAATGGCTTCCATTTATTATACTTGTTATCTTCAGGTGACTGATATAAGCCCACAGTCTTTTGTACCTGCTCCATTAAATGGTGCTATTTCACGAGGATTGTCCATGGTTATGTGTATACTTTGAGGATTACTGTATTTAAAATAGCCTAAGGGAGAATCCAGTATAGTGAGGATGAACTTGATCTGCATGATGTTTCTTCTGAGTGTGCTAAGGGCTTCACCCTCAGCCCCAGGACAGCCTGGGTAATACTTTTCACTGTGAGTGCTGAGATTTGCATTCATACTTGTCAGATTTTAATGAATCAGGTAGAATCCAATTCTCTTTTACATTCTGGTCAGCATTTATGGCTCCTATGATTTTTTCTATTTCATTTCTCAGAGTTCTGTATCGTATTATCACAAATCCCATAATTCTCCCATGATAGGAAAGCCATTTTAAAAAAATAATAATGCACACAGGTAGGTTTTAATTTTAGAAATACAAAGATAATTTCATTGTATAAGTATTCAATATTTGCATAGTTGTATGCAATATTGCATTATTCAGGACATACTTATAATAAACTTATTAATTATATTAATTTTATATTTAGCTTTTCTCCCATATTTTATCTGGCAGTCCTGGTCTATGAGGTGATGGGCGTTTCCCATCCAGACTTTGCCCATTACTCTCAAGAGTCTCAGAATGGAATCCTTTGCAGGATGCGATAGTCATTTTCAGACAGAGAACATGTCTCAGAGGAAGTGGGTCATATGTCCCTTGAGAAGATATAAGAAAATAAAATTCTTATGTGTGTACAGTTATCTAATAATTTTTTTCATGTCTTTGTCACATGGCTTGCATAATAAGTACTATGTATTAACAAAATGATTCAGATATGTAGTTACAAAATAATTATACTTACATTAGTGACCATTGCCCAAATATTGTTTTACTGACACTGGAATGTTATCTTTAAGAAGTGGAGAGCATTGTGCCTATAAGACAATATTATCCTCCTGCTTCTCCTGGGTTCAGCCTGACTGTAGAAAAGTGTGCTGAGGGTGAGATGTATGCTGGTGAGAACTGTTTTTGGTTCTGGAACCTGAGGTAAATGTGTACCTTTGGTATAGTAAGCCTTGGTAGAAAGAGTAACACTTAATCACTGTGTAAATTTTCCATTATAAGCACATATATATTCATTTGTTTTAGAGCAGTTTTCCACCTCCACCATGCATTTCTGAATATAAGCCAGGAACAATAACTGTCAACATTTTATTTTTAATTTGTATTTTGGGGCTACAAAGCTATACATCACTTTTAAACAAAAACATTCATTAACCTCAAAAGAGAAATGTAAAGACAGGTGGGTGCTTTTTATTATTAGATTCCTACATATGAGCTTTTCTAAAATCTGGATTAAAAAATATGTTTATATCCACAAAAATGACTTGAATGAGTAATGGTAAAATTTGCCGTATGTGGTGGAGCTTCAGGGAAGAGGCACCAGATGATGATTTTGATCCTACTTCCTGGATGTTGTAAAATGGAGAATTGTGTGGATTATTCCCCATGTAATTGAGAGATGGATGTCAGTGATTTCCTCCTGAGTCTGGAAAGCTTCTGTAAGGATTATCTGGAATAGAAAGTAAACTGGGAAGAGCAGGATAATTTTGAGGAAATATTGTCAAAGGGACTTGTGGTTGGCAGAATAATGGCCCACAAAGATGTTCACATCCTAATCCCTTCTTCTAGTCCCAAGCTTCTGTGAATATATTAGGCAATGCGACAGAGAAGAATTAAAGTTGCAGATGAAATAAGGACTGCTAATCAGCTGACTTTAAGACAGGGAGATTATCTTGGGTTATCCACATGGGCCCAATGTAATCAAAAGGGTCCTGAAATGTGTCATCAGGAGCTGAGGGACTCAGTGTCAGAGTGATGCATGTGAGATCAATGTGACCAGCCACTGGTGGCTTTGCAAGTGGTAGGAAGACAGGAGTCAAGTACCACAGGCAGCCTCTAGAAACTTGGAAAGAAACAAAACAAAATATAAACAACTAGACAAACCAAGAAAATAGATACTCACCCTAGAGTCTCCAGAAAGGAACTCAATCCTGCTGACACCTTAATTTAGCCTAGTGAGATCCATTTTGGTCTTTTGACCTCCAGAAATACAACACAGTAAACATATGTTGTTTTAAGCCTCTAAGTTTGTGACAATTTGTTACAGCAGCAAGGGGGAACTAACTCAGGACTAGAATATTGTCACATCCATGAGAAGCTTTATTAAAAACATCATCTTAACATTAATGGACTCCTCTTTCCTTTCTATCACAGTCAATAAAATTTCTCCAAAGTCTTAACAAAATTCCATAATATCTTCATGGCAAAAGTTGTAGGCAATAAATCAGAATGTTAAAAACCCAAAAAACGCCTGTAATCCCAGCACTCTGGGAGGCCGAGGCGGGTGGATTGTTTGAGTTTAGGAGTTCGAAACCAGCCTGAGCAAGAGCAAGACCCCGTCTCTACTAAAAATAGAAAGAAATTAATCAGACAACTAAAAATATATAGAAAAAATTAGCCGGGCATGGTGGCGCATGCCTGTAGTCCCAGCTACTCGGGAGGCTGAGGCAGGAGGATTGCTTGAGCCCAGGCGTTTGAGGTTGCTGTGAGCTAGGCTGATGGCACGGCACTCTAGCCCGGGCAACACAGTGAAACTTTGTCTCAAAAAAAAAAAAAAAAAAAGAAACCCAAAAAACATGATGACCACAAGAATTTTTCCAACTGATAGACTTGGTGATTCTTTTCCATTAACATGAATTTACTTCAGGTCCTCTCTGCCAGCACCATTGAGTAATTTCTATGTGCTGGATTTTAATAAGGAAAAGTATAATGTTATTAATGCTTCTAAGGAGTGAGGCCCAGGTACTGCAGGAGCATGGATAATGGACACCTACCCAGGCTTGGTTGTGCTTGAGATGATGTTAGGTGTCTAATAATTGTACAACACAGAGAACAATGCAGAGAGGTGGATTATTTAAAATTTTGTATGAGCTAGTCAAGGTTACTCAAGGATAATTTCACTAAATAAAAATGATAGCAGGGATAATAATTTTATATATGGAAAAATAAC
Source organism: Indri indri (assembly GCA_004363605.1). Taxonomy (NCBI): domain Eukaryota; kingdom Metazoa; phylum Chordata; class Mammalia; order Primates; family Indriidae; genus Indri; species Indri indri. The sequence continues at coordinate 8,499 of RJWJ010005771.1, forward strand.
ATGGATGATGTGTTATATTTTGTCTTTCAGATACAAAATACGTTTCTTTTCTATTAAGATGACCAAATCTTTCACTTATGTTATCATTTAAAAATGCCTTTTTTATCCAAGCTGGGATTGGAATGTCAGCCAACACTTTCCTTTTCCTCCTACGCATCTTCACACTCCATCTTGAACGCAGGCCTAAGCCCACCGATGTCACCACCAGTCACTTGGCACTTGTCCACATAGTGAACCTCCTCACTGAAGTGATTTTGGTGTCTCCAGAACTGTTTGAGTCATTGCATTTTGGGAATGACTTCAAATGTAAGGCTTTGCTCTCCCTGAGCAAGGTGACGAGGGGCCTCTCCACCTGCACCACCTGCCTCCTGAGCATGCTCCAGGCCATCACCATCAACCCCAGAACCTCTGGCTGGCAAGGTTTAAAAATAAATCAACAAATGACATTTTTTATATTTTATTCTTTTTATGGCTCCTCAACTTGTCTTTCAGTAATAACCCAATCATCTATGCTGTGTCATCTTCCAATGGGACCCAGACCTATCTGATGATTCTCACACAGTACTGCTCCCTCTGCCCCGTGAGCTACATCATTAGGGGCTTGATTGTCACTCTGTCAGTATCCAGGGATGTCCTTCTATTAGGAGATATGCTTTTCTCAAGTACATACATAGTGACTCTCTTATTCAGGCATCAGAGGCGATCCCAGGACCTTCACAGCACCAGCCTCTCCCCAAGAACCTCCGCAGAGAAAAGGGCCACCCAGACCATGTTGCTACTGGTGACTTTATTTGTGGTCATGTACTGGGTGGACCTTATCATCTCATCTTCCTCCATCTTGTTATGGGCACATGACCCAGTTCTTTTGGGTAGCCAGAGGCTTATGGTTAACATCTATGTCACAGTGAGTCCTTTGGTACTACTCAGTTCTGATAAAAGAATAATCAACGTTTTCCAAATTATGTGGCAAAACGTTCATCAATTTTTAACAGATTAATTATGAAAATAATTGTCTAAAAAGTATATTCTTTTGCTATGAGTTAAATAACTTAAGTAGCACAGGTTCTGCCACTGGTTTAACTAAGATGTGTGGAATCACACGTTTAAACTATGTAAACACTGTTGGCGCCCGTGCTGCCATATTTGGGTTTCAACTCTATGGGGCATTATAAGGATCCTTGTCATTTCTTGATTATTTTTTGCTGTGTGCATTGCAAGGATTTTTAGAATATGTAGTAATTTGAAACCATAATATGCACAATGTACACAGGGAAAATACTTCAGAGTTTTTTTTTTTAATAAAACAGAGTTTTATCATAAATACTGATTGTTTGATTTGGTTCATCACCTCACCCACTTACATTATATCATATGGCATTGATATTTGTAGAGCGTGATAATTTTTCTTTCACATTGGTGAGTTTTCTTATGCTTTGCACGGATTTCTGGAGTTATTCCTTAACTTTAGTGAAAACTGTATATACATAATTGCTGCTTTTCCGTAACAATACTCTTGTAGTTGGTAGGATTAATTGCCTGAGTTCAGGATCTTGACTCCAGGCACCATGATTTCTTCATAACATTTTTCTGACAGTTAAAAGGTAATATCAGTTTGGGTTTTTCACTTGACTCAGCAGTTTTTAAAAAGAATTTTAATTGAAATATGCACATGTTTAAATCTTACTTGCTGGTTACTCTTCTATTGATACTTTCTACTGTGATTTCATGGTACCTAGAAAATATGATTTTGTTTGCAGTAAGTTAATGGTATTCTGAGGCCAAAAACATTTCCATTTCTAAATATTTTCTCTTATATTTGAACGTAATGTGTATCCTATGCTCTCTGGTTTAAAATGCTATCTATTTGCTTATCTGCATAACTAGTAAAACTTACTAATAAAGTTATTAACACCCTTTATGCTTATTTGTTGTAGTCAAAACAGTTGATCTTTATCATTGCTTTAATGTCATCTAACATTATCATAAATATTTCTTTTTTAAGGTATCAAATGCATATATTTATTATATTTAGCACATTTCTGAAACAAGGAAACATACAGTAGGATATTTCTTTTTAAAATTTATTTCACAATATTACGGGGGTACAAACGTTTTGGTTAAATAAATTGCTTTTGTACAATTTGAGTCAAATTGTGCCCATCACCCAGATAGTGTGTATTATACCTGTTATGTGTGAACATACCCACCTTTTACCCCTCCCATCTGTTTGATTTCTGATGAATGTTATTTGCATATGTGCACATAAGTATTGATCAGTTAGTTCCAGTTTAATGGTTGGTATATGTGGTGTTTATTTTTCCATTCTTGTGATAGTTCATTTGGAAGAATGTCTCTATTATAAATATCTCAATTTCTTTTTTCCATGAATCTTTGCATTATACATTATAACTCTTGCATTATGCTATATGTGAAATTGACTTGGAATAGTACCTAACATATTGAATTTTCTTGGTAAATAATAACTCCTCTGATTAAAAAATGTTTATCTATTGATACAATTCTCATCTTGAATTGTTATATTGTATATTTTCTTACAAAAATTCCTCTTTCTCTCTACCTACATATCGAGGTAAAAGAGGAGGATGGTTCAGTGTGCCACCTTGGTAAAATCCAGGTCAAATGGAAGAGTGCCCTAATTTACTTTGAATATTGTACATCACTTGTCTCACAAACTAAATATGAGTGGTAGGACTGGCATATATATTAACTTTATCCTTACTAAAGTAGAGAACTCTAGAATTAGGGAATTATGGACTGCTCCAAAGCATCATTCCTCTATTTTTTCTGATTCTTCCAACAACTGCCATACAAATCTATATACTTGGAATACTACACATTATAAACAAATTCCCTGACAGGCACTCATAAAATTACCTCAGGAAGGTATAGAATGGAGGAATAGACCTGGATATGAAGAAAGAGAATGCATTAATAGACTGATAACAGTCACAGAGATATAATATAAACACTAATTTTAGAGATTATACACATGAAATAAAAACAGAACTTTGTAAGGCACATTAAGGGACAGAACTGTTTATTTTTATGAAGCCACAAAAATGAAATGAATAATATCAGTTTGTAAAAGACACACTGCTGCAGCTCAGTGACTGTTAAGTTATAATGAAATCACCATCAAGATAAGAATAACTTTGAGAGTGACATCTTAAAGACAGAAGACTAGTTAGCACCAGGCTTCATTCCCCCACGTGAACATTCAAACAAACAATGGATTGAATAAACTTTATAGGGAGCTCTGTAACCTAGACAAAAATTCACAACAAACAAGCAAGTGTCCAATCAAGAAAAAGCCATATGCAACATGGTAGGAAATTTCATGGGGTTTTTACTCACCCTTCCCCACCACCTTCCTCGCACAGCACAGCATGGACTGCAGGAAGCTGACCAATTCTTGGTTCCCTGTGTCAGGACAGAAGGAGAATATAATATATTAGAAATGTTCAACCTGTCTGTGGGTGCCCTAAGAGCTACTTTTGTCTTGCCTGACTTGGAGCTCAGATGGGCAATGGTGGCATCGTGTGGATCTCAGGCTGGTAGGAGCTGCAGAAGGCAGGGTGGACTCCAAGGCACTTGAACACTGCAGTGGGGTTGCAGGATTGTGGACTCCTGGGGCCAAGGAAGATGAGTAGAAAACTGCAAGAGGATATCAATGGCCATGACCAGAACCTGAGGTGAGGCTCTTAAAGAAATTTGGAAATTCTTATTCTATGTAAGCAAAGTGCTAAGCTGAGTAATCAAAAGTCTAACTGAATCATAAAAACAGAAAACCATAGCCCCTCAGACATTCCCCAGGCTCAAGCCAGTTTACACACCCCAAACCCTTCAAATGATGGAGAAGCCAAGTCCCCTTGAGGTAGGACCCTGTTACATTGCCAAAAATTTATATAGTTAATTTTTTTCACAGCTTTCCCCAAAGGGGCCTACATTCTTTTACCAGAGTGACTGTGCATCAGGGAAAGGTAAACAAGCAGATCTCTCAGGGACTACTGGTCACTGGCTGTGAACTGACATTAATTTTGAAAATCCTAAATATCACTGTGGTCACGTCAGAGGAAGAACTTATGGACAGCAGATTATCAATGTAGTTTTTGCTTAGGACCATCCCACATTGATGCCAGTGTGTTCCAGAACCCAACCTGTGGTTATCTTCCCTGTTCCAGAATACGTAACTGGAATAGACATACTCAGCAGCTGATAGAATTTCCACATTTGTGCCCTGACCTGTGGAGTGAGAGCTATTGTGGTAGGAATGGCCAAGAAGATACCACTAGAAGTATCTGTGCCTAGGAAAATAGTAAAGCAAAAGCAATTCTGCATTTCTGGAGAGATGGAAAAGATTAGCGCCTTATCCAAGGTGTGAGGGACTTAACGGATGCAGGGTGGACGCACAGTGCATCTCCATTAAACTTTTCTATGTGGCCTGTACAGAAATCGGACGACTGTTGGAGAAGAACAGTGGAGTATTTTAGGCTGAAACAAATGGTGATGCTAATAGCAGATGTGGCTGTCCATAGATGTAGCTGTAAGAGATGTGGCTTAATTCTTGAGCAAATTAGCATATTGCGGTACCTGGTCTGCAGCTATTTCTCTGGCTGATGTGTCTATCTTGATGCCTGTCAATAAGGCCCATCAGAAGCAGTTTGCTCTCAGCTGGGATGGGCAGCACTACACCTTCACTGTCCTACCTCAGGGACATATCAACGCTCCAGCTCTACGTCATAATGCAGTTCAGAGGGACCTCGATCACCTTTTCCTTTCACAATATATCACACTGGACCATTTCATTGATGATACTGATTGGACCTAGTGTGCAAGAAGTAGAAACTACCCTAAACTTGTTGCTAATATATCTATGTGTCAGGAAGTGGACAATAAATCTGCTTAAAATTCAGAGAGCTTCTTCCTCAGTAAAATTGTTAGTGGTCCATTGATGTGGGGTGTGTTGAGATAGGCCTTCTAAGGTGACTGATAAATGATTGTATCTGAAGCCTCCTACAATCAAAACAGAGACACAACACCTAATGGGCCTTTTTTTTTTTATTTTGGAGGCAATATATTCCTCCTTTGGGTGTGTTAAGTCCAGCTCACTTACTGAGTGGCCCAAAATTGTTGCTAGTTTTTAGTGAGGCCCAGAATAGAAGACCCTGCAACAGGTCCAGGTTGCCATGCAAGCTGCTCTGCCACTTGGGCCATATCACCTATCAAATCTAATTGTGTTTGAAGCATCAGTAACAGCTAAGAATACAGTTTTCAGCCTTTAGCAGGCCCCATAGGTGAAGAACAGCTAAGACTCTCAGGATATTAGAACAAATCCCTGCCATGCCCTGCAGATAACTATCCCTCTTTAGAGAAACAGCTCTTGCCCTGCTACCCAGCCTTGGTAGGTAATGAACATTTAAACATGGCCCACTTACTTGCCATACGACTTCAGATGTCCATTATGCGTGGGGTGTAATCTGATCCACTGAGCCATAAAATTGTGCTTGCCCACCCCCCACCCCATTCTCAAATGAAAGTGGGGTGCACATGATTGAGCCCCAGTACACCATGAAGGCACAGGTAAAAAGTCATCCAAGTGCCATGGTTCCCAAACCTGCTACACTGTCTTCTCTCTCCCATCCCCTGTGGGCTCATGGGGACTTCCTAATGAACAATTGACAGAGGAAGAGGAGACTCAGGTCTGCTTCCCAGATGGTTCTGCAATGTATACAGATACTACCCCACAGTGGACAGTTTAGGACTATAGCCCCTCTCTGGGACATCCCTGAAAGACATTTTTGAAGATTATTCCTTCCAGTGAGGAGAACTTTAAGCAGTGTCCCTGGTTGTTCACTCTGCTTGGAGAGATAAGTGGCCAGATGTACAGTTATATACCAGTTCATGGGCTGTGTCCAAAGTTGTGGCTGGAGGGACAAGGAGTTGGAAGCAACATTAGAAAAAGTGGTGACAAATAAATTTGGGGAAGAGGTATGGAAACAGATATCTCAAAATGGGCAAGAAAATTGTGAAGATACATTTCCCATATTAGTGCCCACCAAAAGGTGACAGCAGAGGACTAACGACCAAGTGGATAGGATGACCTGTCCTGTGGATTCCACTCAGCTTCTATTCCAGCCACCTCATCATTGCCCATAGGCATCTTGAAAAATGTGGCCATGGTGGCAGGGATGAAGGTTATATTTGATGTAGCAAGGTGCACTTCCACTCACCCAGGCAACCTGGCTCTCACCACCCCTGAATGCACAGGCTGTCAGCAGCAGAGACCAATACTGAGCCCCTAATGTGGCACTATTTCCCTGGGTGATCAGCCAGGTTTCTGGTGGCAGGTTGAGTACATTGTACCACTTCAGTCATGGAAGGAACAGCATTTGTCCTTACAGAAATAGGCATTTACTCTGCATAGGGATTTGCCTACTCTGCACACAATGCTTCTGTCACAACTACCATGAATGGACACACAGAATGCTTTCTCCATTACCGTGACATCCCATGCAACATTGCTTCGGACCAAGGAATCACTTCACAGCCAGATAAATGTGGCAGTGAGCACATGCTCATGGAATTCATGGTCTTGACATGTCCCCACCATCCTGAAGCAGATAGCTGGATAGAATAGTGGAAAGGCATTTTGAAGACTTGATTACAGAACAAGCTAGGTGGCAATCCTTGCATGGCTGGGGAAGGTTCCCCAGAAGGCTGTACATGCTCCTAATCAGCAAACAGTACACGGTGTCATTTGTCTTATACCCAGGATGCCTGTGTATGGGAATCAAGGGGCGGAAATTGGAGTGTCACCACTCACTATTACCTTGTGACCCACCAGCCGAATATTTGCTTTCTATTTCCATAACTTTATATTCTTCTGGCATAAAAGTACTAGCCATAGAGGGAGGAATGCTCCTGCAAGGACACACTATGATTTTATTGAACTGAAGGTTAAGACTGCACCTGGCCACTTGGGCTCCTTATGTCTCTGAATCGACAGTAAAAGAGGGAGAGATGTGCTGGCTGGGGTGATTGGTGCTGAGTGCCAAGGGCCAACTGGACTGCTGCTCCACACTGGAGGAAAGCAAGAGTACGTCTGTAACACAGGAGATGTCTCAGGGCTTCTGTGAGTATTACCATGGCCTGTGGTTATAGTTAATGGAAACCCAGTCCAGGCAGGACTACAAAGGGCCCAGTCACCTCTGGAATAAAGAACTGGTTCACCCCACCAGGTAAAGAACTATGAGCATCTGAGGTTCTTGCTGAAGGTAAAAATAGTGCAGAGTGAGCAGTGAAGAAACTAGTTATAGATGCCAAGTACAGTCATGTTATCAGTTACAGAAAGGAGGACTATAATTGTCATGAACATTTTTTTCTTGTTTCATTATGAATACAGGTGTGAATATATATACAGACATTATGCAAGTATCTGTCCTCTTTCTGTTCTTACTCCCTTTTCATTCAATATAAGATGTATTGTCTCATCTCAGTATTTATTTTTTGTGATGGGGTCTTGCTCTGTCACCCAGGCTGGACTCTGCAGTAGCACTATTATAGCTCACTATAGCCACAAACTCTGTCCCCAAGCAATCCTCCTGTCTCAGCCTCCTGTGTTTCTGGGGCTACAGGTAAGCACCACCACACCTGGCCTTTTAGAAATTTTTTGCAGAAGAGGGTCTCACTGTGATGACCAGGCTGGTCTCAAACTCCTGGACTCAAGTGATCCTCCTGCGAAGGCCTCCCAAAGTGCTGGGGTTACAGTTGTGAGCCACTGCACCAAGCCTATATCATTACTTAAGTATTGTTAATTTTACATCATAGTATTTAAATTACCAGTTATCAGGAGGAAAGTAAACATCGCTCAACAACTTTACCTCTTCTTCTGGGGAAGTGATAATTGGGTTTTCAGTTGTACACGGGATAGTTGTATCATAGTAGGTGGAATCACGACGTTTTTATTGTTTTTACTTACAGATTAAGTATGGCTTAAGGAGATACACATGGGTACCAAGTTGACAAGAGGTAGACTGTAAGGGTTATTTTATGCGCTCACTTCAGTGTGTTAAGGAAGCTGAGATGGCTATAAAACCTTATGTCTGGGTGTGTCTGTGAGGGTGTTTACTGATGACATTAGCATTTGAATCAGTAGACTAAGCAAAGAAGACCCACCCTCTCCATTAGGGGAGGCATCAAGTCTGTTGGGGGCCCAAATAGAATGAAAATGTAAAGGAAGGTGAGTTTCCTCTTCTAGATCTGAGTCATTTATATTTTCCTACCCTTGAACATCGGAGCTCCTGGTTCTCAGGCCTTTGGCCTTGGACTGGCAGTTACATCATTGGCTTCCCTTCTTCTCGGACCTTTGGACGTGGACTGGGCTACTCCACCGTCTTTACTGGTTCCCCAGCTTGCAGAAGGCATGTTGTGATACTACTTGGTATCCATAATCATTTGAACCAATTCCCATAATAAATCTCCTCTTATATATTTGTCTACATTTTATTGGTTCTGTCACTCTGGACAACCCTTACTAATACAGTGTGTCAGGGAGAAGGCACCCCTCATGCAGTGTGTAGACAGAAAGAAGTGTGGCCAGAGGAGATTAGAAAGGCAGCTGGTGCGGCTGTATCAAGCCTGGGAAGAGATGTCATGGGAGGGAAGAGGGCAGGGTCAGATGCTGTGGCCTGACAGGCTGTCATTATCTGCTGCTCTCTGACAACATTATCTCAAAATGTAGTGACTTCAAACTCCAAATGTGTATTATGTCACTACTTTTGTGGACCAGGAATCTGGTCATGGCTTTTAGCTGGGTGTCTCTACCTCAATGTCTTTTATGAGGCTGGACTGTGGTCTCAACTGAGGCTCAACTGGGAGAGAAGTTGCTCCCCAGCTCAATCAGGTGTGTTCTTAGTGTATATCAGTTTGGGATGAGGCCTGAATTCCTTTCTCTCTATTGGTCAGGACGACCCTTTCATTCTTTGCCACATGGATCTACAAATAGGGAAGCTCAAAAGATTGGAGCTTGCTTCTCCGGAGAAATGTATACCACAGAGGGAGGGAGGGGGCAGAGAGAGACAGGGAAAGAGAGTGAGAGAGAGAGAGAGAATAAAATTAAAAGGAAAATCACAGTCTTTTAAGTTTTAAGAGTAAGATTAAGTTTTGGAGTAAGAGTCCATCATTTTTGCGGCAGGCAGATTGTAGGTACTTTGCTGGGGAGGAGCTTCTTCCCCACCACATGGACTGCAGGATGCGGATCCCCTTGCAGTGTGAGAAGACCTGGCAGAGGTGCCTGCCCATGTGCCCAATTGCAAGGTGGGCACCACTCCCTGTGGACTCAAGAAGGAGAACATGGAGGTGGCCTGATGTTTCCTCTCTGGCCCCCAACACCCTACACACACCCTTCAGCCTCCATCACAGCTTTTCTTCCTTCCTCACATACCCCAGGTGCTCACTGGCCTCAGCATTCTGAAGCTGCTCCCTCTTCCAGGCCCCCTCCCAGTGATCCCTGTCCATGCCTCAGGTTTAGCTCAGCATTTCCTCCTCCAGGAAGCCTGTGTGTGTAACATTGTGACTCTCAGCTCACCTCAGACTTCACCCTGGACGCTCTGTCTTTGGCATAATCCTTGACAGTATTGATTTAATGGAATCACACCACAGGGTTATTGTGATGCTTTCCTGTATAGATAGAGTTGCCCCTGCTGGCAGGGCCCCTTTTCTCTCCACCCGTAGTCTAGGGACAGGGGGAGACCTCGGGTCTACTCCAAATCCCTCTGTTGACAGTAACTGGTATTCTGTGTAGAAAATATTTTGACAAAATGTGCCCTCCCTCCCTCCTTGGTCAAACTTTCGATGAGAAACTCAGAAGACAGATAGGTCTTTGAGATGTGCTTCACAGAAGAGTGACTACAGTTAATAATAAGGTAAGGTAGATACAAAAATTGCTGCAAGTAGATTTTAAACATTCACAGTACACACACAAAAATAAGTGACAGGTGATTGATATGTTAAGTAGCTTGATGTAATCATCCCATATTGTATACATGCATCAAAACATCACATTGCACCCCACAAATATAAACATTACTTGTCAATTAAAGTAAAATACATTGCAAAACTAAACTAACCAAACTGCCACAGAAGCCCAATCATTTTTCAGGGTCTTAGGCTCTGTGGCCCCGCCAGCTCCTCCGCAACTGTTTGGCCTCTGCTCGGCGCCCAGGCTCCGTGGGGAGCAGAATCCGGACCGCGGGGCGCAGCGGGGCAGTCCCGCCTGCTGTGTCCACGCTGTGCCACCGCAGCACCGACTCCCACAGATCCCACGGGGGCTGCAAAGCGGGAGGCCCTGCCTCACAGGGGGATGAGGGGACTGAGCTTGGAAAGACCCACGGACCGCCTGAGCCACGCAGCTCTGCCTGCTGCTCCGTGGCTTTTGGGGCATCCACAGCGTCCGGGGCGGTTCTTCAGGGCAGCGGCAAAATCAGAAGCGAAGCCTTGGGGAGGGGAAGGAAACCGTGTGCCCCAAGGGGCCTCCCACTGAAGGGTTGGGCGGACTGACCCCCACGCAGGGCACATCCCACCTGCCTTCTGCCCAGATTCTCCCCCAGAGCCTGCCAGCCTCTGGCACTCCGTGCTGGCCCCTTAGCCCATTTCAAAGTTCTGCACGAAATAGGAGTCCAAGTCCGAAGGTGGCAAGGCGGAGCGGGTGCAGCAAGCGGTTCTTGACTGTGGGGGCTGCAGTTTCTCAGTTCCAGTCTCAGGCTTAGATCCTCGCCACACCAATTTCCACCTGTTGTGCTTCCGGTAAGTTCCTTCCCTTCTGTGAGGCTGGGTTTCCTCATCCGTCAGACAGGGCTAGTGTGAATCCGGGGATCCAGTGAGAGCGCGAGTGGGCAGAGCACCACTCCTGCACATGAAGGCGGAGTCCCCGCCTCTGTAAGGGCTTCCCTGAGATTCTTAGGGATGCGGTGGGAAGTCGAGCTCAGTGGGCAGGACCAGGCCCCGGAGGTAAGATCCAGTCCCCAGCCCCAAGCAGGCTCTGCCCTGGTGTCCCCTCCAGAAGCAATTGCTGAATGGCAAAGGCTTCCCCTGGGAGGAGGGAGAGATGGGGTGGGGAGGGCGTCCCTCTTCCAGGGTATCTGGAGGAGCTGGAACCTGGGACCCACGCAGCTGGGGAGCCAGGCTGGGTGGGGGCACCTGGTCGCTTGGCTGTGAGCACAGTGGACCCCTGGGGGCCCCACCCTGTGTGTCAGTGGTGTATCCAACCATCCTACGCATCCTAGACGCTGTCACAGCAGTCCCTCTGAGCTGGGCTCCAGGCTCATTGTGCTGCCTCCTTCCATCCTCACTTGACAATCAAACGAATCCCAAGCAGTGAGTGCTCTGGAGGCCCTGCTGACTCAGGGCACTGCAGGGCTACACCAGAGGAAGGAGTCCCCACCCCAGGATGCTCCCCTCTACAGCAGGGGTTTGCATATATTTCCTGTCAAGGCCAAGGTAGTGCTGCAGCGACAGCACGCTCTGGTGCCTACCAGAGCCATGCAGCCTCCTGAAAGTAGCTGGAGGTTCAGGGTTTTACCACATCATCCACTTCACCGGGGCCTGTAGGGATTTCTGCAGTGGCAGAGATCAGAGAAGGGGCCTGGAGGACTTACCTGACCAATGTGAGGAGGATGGCCCCACTCACTGGCCATTGACAGACTCATTCGAAGGCCATGGAGGCCCCACATCTCAAGTGTGTAGGCAGATTTGCAGCTCCTTTTATAGGGAAAAAAAACCCTGGGCCTGTCTGGGAGGCAGGGTTTCATTTCCAGTGACAGGGTCTCTGCATGTCATTTATTGTCTGCAAGATACAGTGATGTGCTTCTGCTTCCTCTTGTGGTGAGGGTATTTGCCAGTCCCAGAGGTTCATCTCAATGAGCTCCTGGGCCAGATGAAGCAGTAAAGCCACCAGGAAACACCCAAGCTTCACTAGGAAAAGGCCAAGGATTTTATAAAGAACATGAAACCCAGGTAGGCCAACCGGACCCCAGAATTCACATTCAAGGTCACAGTCAGTCTGCCCAGGAGCCCAGGGTTGTGCCCAGCAAGGTTAAGATGAAAATTTTACCACTACGTTAGAGAGTGTGGTGATTCTTTGCATCTGTGCTCTAAGTCAACACAGAAACTTCCAGGGGAAATATTGGAAAGTTGTGAAGGGAGGTGTCAAGATGTTCCACGAAAAGGCTGTACATGGCAAATGCCAAAGGAGCCAAGAAACCAAAGAATGAGGATGATAAATCCAGTTTGTTTGCAATGGGTGACTTATTAGGGAAATTTGTGGACAGAAGTTTGGTCTAGGGAGGCCACGAGACAGTCTTCACACTGCAAACTCCCAGACCCAGGGCTTATGGTAACACCTTGGGCAAACAGTACACATGCTCTGAAAGGAATGTGCAGTTGGCTATCATCACAGTGTGTTATGCAGCAACATCAGGGTTGTTTTGGAGGAAAGGTAAAACTTATACTGAATAGGTGTTTCTACATAAAGAGAAACATGCCAACTAGACATTTCTGAGGCATTCCCAGACTCAGGGCTAGTCAGAAATGCATGGTGGATTAGCATTTAAAATAAAGTTACTTTTGTCCCCACACAAGGCCTCCCTTTTAAAAATCTGAACATACCTGCTAATTGTTAAAGGAGAAAAGCTAATATACATAATACAAACATAAATGTTTTCTTTATTCCTGAAGAACTATTTTTAGAGACATGCATGCAGATACACATATATTGTTTAAATACATGTTGGATCATACTATGCAACTTGTTCTGTAACTGCAGATATATTTCAATTTTAAATGATCATTAAGAATAAATTAATTATGGATGATTACAATGCTTTATCCCTAAATTGTCTTTTTTTCATTTGTTCCAATTTCTAAACATTACAAACAGTTCTCTGTGAACCTTCTTATATCTTTAAGCCTTTTTTACAATTAATTCTATAAAGACCAATCACAGAAATGGAGTTGCACTGCCAAATAAACGCAGTACTTAGATTCTTGAAACAAGGATTCCTATTCAGAATGCTAATAAATGGTTTGTATACCAAAATCCAGATCAAGTGATCATTCAATACAGGCTAGTTTTTGACATTAAGAAAATGTGAGAAGAAAACCCTTTTATTCCCATTCTTTTGTCCAGGCTTTTATTAACAAGATGAAATATTAGAAGGAAGATTAAATTAGCTTAGCTAAAAAAAGGAAAACTGTAGGTAACTGAGGGAAGGGATGAAAAACACAGTAAAACTAGAAAATGTCCCAGAATTATTTGCCATCTGTGATAGCTCTGTCCCATCTCAAAATGCTCTTCTGGCTTAGGCCTTGTGCTTCCAGAACAGTGTATTTTTCCTGCCCAGGTGATTTCTGGTTTCTTATTCTGAGAATGTCAGTTTGGGGTGTCTTTTTTCTTTCCTTTCTTCCTTTTCCCTTCCTTTATTCCTTCCTTTTTTCTTTCTTTATAACCCTAAATGTGGGCTATAAATATGAAGAAATTGATATATTTTGTAAAGTGTTTTGTTCTGATTGACAAACTTATTACAGAACATTAGAAAAGAGAAAAAAAATCAATGAAGAAACTAAATTAACTCACAATCCTACCACTAAGAATTTCTCTTAGCTTCCATATTTCTGGGCCTTTGTGTGTAAGATTGGATCAAATGTGGACATTTGTGTTTGGCTTTGGATGACATTTCCATTCTCCCCTGTATTTTGACAATGTCATAGCTGGAAGGAACAACCAATGAGATCACCTGGTCAGTTGATCTTTCATATTTAGACATAGGCATGAGGCCAGAGTTGAAATCGAAGGCCTCTGACACTCCTCCTTGCACCTCAGCACCATCTCTGATCTTTACCTCTCACTCTTCACCTTGGAAATGTCTTTGGCTTGAACTTAATCTTTCTCCTTTCTCTACCATAAGCCATCACCTGTCTACTTCTCAGTCTATACAACACAACACAACAAGGAGCAGAAGAAGAGCTAGTATTTATTATGTTTAACACCTCAGTACCTATGGGAAGGGAACCATAATTAATCCATTTTGCAGATAAAGAAACTGAAGCTTGGAGAGTTAGTAACTTGTCCAATTTCTGTGAGATAAAAATCAATTTTATGCTCATTTTAAACATACAGACTTAAATTATCTACAAATTGTAATGTTAAATTATTCTATACAATCTACACACTGCTTTAGGGTAATGTCTGAAAATATTAGTGCCTTAGTGCTTTCTATTACGAATCCTCAGATCTTTAGACTTGATTTATTAATTTTTCTCACATTATGGCATCTGTAAAGTGCAAGTTGTTTTACAACCTGTGTTTTATGAACAAATGGTTTTTGCATTCTTTACATTTTTAGAGTTTGTCTCAAATCCAAATTCTCTGAACTTAAAGTTTCAACTGTTGATGTAGGATTTCATTTCAGTACAAATTTTCCTGTGTACAAGAGTATCTGTGATAGAAGTAAAGGTGTTGTACCATTCTTTATAGTTGTGATTTTTTTTTCTGTGTATAAATACTCCAGTACACTCTAAGACTTTTATTTTCTGAAAGGTATTTTCACAGTTGTTACACTTATATCACTGTTACCCAGAATGACTCTGTGATGGCAGGTAATATGTCAGGAGGCTTTCTCCCTTTTCTTACCTTGGTAGGATTTTTCTCAGGTATCAATTCTCTAATGTACAGTAAAGGAAGTGGACCAGGTAAAGGCTTTCTTGTATTCTTAACATTTGCATGGTTTCTCTCTGGTACGAATTCCCTTATGTTTATAAATATTTGAGCGCTAGTTAATGGTTTTGCCACATTGTTCACTTTCATAACGTTTCTCTTCAGTATGTATTATCTTATGTTTAGAGACATGAGCATAACTTAAAGGATTTCCCACATTCTGCACATTTGCAGGGCTTCTCTACTATATGAACTATGACAAGAAAGGCTTGAACAATATTTAAAGACTTTACTACATTCTTCACATTTGTAGGTTTTCTCTTACATGAACTCTATTACGCATGCTACAGGTTGAGAACTGACTAAAGGCTTTTCCACATTCTTCACATTTGTAGGGTTTTTCTTATGTGGACTTTCCTATGGGTACTAAGGTTTGAACACCGGGCAAAGACTTTGCCACATTCTTCACATTTGTAGGGTTTCTCTCCAGTATGAATTCTCTTATGTCTAGTGAGGAGTGAGTAGTATGTAAAATCTTTGCCACATTCTTCATATTGGTAGGCTTTTTCTCCACTATGAAGTCTCTTATGTATATTAAGGCTTGAGGACCAGGCAAAGGCTTTGCCACATTCTTCACATTTGTAGGGTTTGTCTCCAGAATGAATTCTCTTATGTTTAGTAAGGTCGGTGCACCAATTAAAGGCTCTGCCACATTCGTCACATTTGTAGGGTTTCTTTCCAATATGAATTCTCTTATGTACAGAAAGACTTGAGGGCTGACTAAAAGCTTTGCCACATTCTTCACATTTGTAGGGTTTCTCTCCAGTATGAATCCTCTTATGTATAGTAAGGGCGGTGCGACAATTAAAGGCTTTGCCACATTCTTCACATTTGTAGGGTTTCTCTCCAGTATGAATTCTCTTATGTATAGTAAGGGTGGTGCGACAATTAAAGGCTTTGCCACATTCTTCACATTTGTAGGGTTTCTCTCCAGTATGAATTGTCTTATGTAAATTAAGGTGCGAGCACCGGGTAAATGCTTTGCCACATTCTTCACATTTGTAGGGTTTCTCTCCAGTATGAATTCTCTTATGTTCAGTCAGGTGTGAGCGCAGGGTAAAGGCTTTGCCACATTCTTCACATTTGTAGGGTTTCTCTCCAGTGTGAATTATTTTATGTACAGAAAGATTTGAGTGATGCCTAAAGGCTTTGCCACATTCTTCACATTTGTAGGGTTTCTCTCCAGTATGAATTCTCTTATGTATATTAAGACGTGAACACCAGGTAAATGCTTTGCCACATTCTTCACATTTATAGGGTTTCTCTTCAGTGTAAATTCTCTTATGTGTATAAAGGTTTGAACTGTGGGTGAAAGCTTTGCCATGATTTTGACATTTATACCATTTCTCACCAGTAAAAATTATCTTATGATTAGAACTGTTTGAGCAAGACTGAAAGATTTGGTCACATTTTTTAAAATTGTAAGGTTTCTCTCCATTATGAATTCTCTTATGTTCAGTAACGTGTGAGCATTGGTTAAACGATTCCTCATATTCTTTACATTTAACAGATTTCTCTACAGTATGTCTGATCTTATGTCTATTTAGATTTGACAATTTTTTACAGACTTTCAAACACTTAATACATTGGAAGATTTTGCCATGGGTAGTTGTTGAATATTGGTGAAGTCCATCATTACGTCCTTTCTGCTCCTTGCATTCACTCACGATTTCCCAGTCTTTCATTAAGTTTAAATTCTCAAGGCCACAGTTTTCATATCTTCTTAGCACCACATTTTGGAATGAAACTTTTATCCCTTGCTCTGGTAAATGGTCTTGAGTGGAATGAGAGGGCATAGCTGAAAGAAATTTCAAAAATAGCAAATTATCCCACTTACTACTTTTTTCCTTCAATTTCATGAATACATATTATAAATTTAAAAATTTAAACTACACCAAGCACATTAGCAAAATGGCATAATACAATATAGATGCTACAATTCCCTTTTAGATAAAAAAAGTAACAAAACCATACTGACCAAATTGCTTTTGTGCGAATTTTAAAAACGAGCTAAGAGCTTGCAGTATACCAAGTGAGCACACCACCAAGAGCCATACAGAAAGGGAAGAAATGTTTGTTATGTTTACCTACCATGGCCTTTCCTCCTTAATACAACATGTTGTATATAGAAGTAAAATCCTAATTCCCAGCTTCTCCCTCAATAGAGAAAGAAAATAGTAATACCTGTGTCTATCATTCTGGGTTTTGGGGGTCCTTCCGAAGACCCCAGTTTCTGTGTCCCATATCACAGAGTGCTGAAAGGAATGGTGCTATACCCTAAAAACAGACTGGGTATACTGAAACCAAAGGTAAAAAGTCACTACGGCAGCAGAGAGCTTTCAGTACCACAAACAGAACAAGTGTAGCAAGTGATGACAGGCTCTTAAGATGAAATTGCGAAAAATTGCTTTAACTAGAAAGTAAATACACAATTACACAGAAGAAAATCTTCAGAATGGATCTGAGGTCCCTTAAATCTCTAGTAAAGTGAATCGGTGTCAGAGTCTCCCAGGACAAAGCCACTTTATAAAGCTTGTGAAAGGTGGCTTTTCTTAATGCTCAAATCTCAACTAAAGGTTACAACATACACAAAATTTCAGGGAAATATAGCCCAATTAAAGAAACACTATAAATAATCAGAAATCAGCCATAAAGGGATGGAGAGGTAGGAATTACCTGAAAATATTAAAAATAACCATCTGAATGAGGCTGAATGAGCAATACAAACAACTAAATAAAATCAGGAAAATGACAATATCACAAAAAATAAAATCACAAAAAAAATACATTGTGGAGCTGAAGAATACAATAAGAAATGACTGAGCTATTCTCAAATATAAGAAAAAAGCCATAAAAAATAAAAAAACTTAGCATACTTCAGCTAGGGTAAGCACAAAGTGAGCTGTAACAAGACATTATAAGCAAAGTTATGAAAGTCACACGAAAGAAGACAATCTTGAAAGCAGCAAGAGAAAAGTGATGTGTCTTCTATAAGCATGCTCCTGTGAGATTATTAGTGAGTTTTTCAACAGAAACTTTCCATGCTAGAAAAAGAGTTGGGTGATATAGTCAAAATGCTAAAAGGAAAACTTCAAAGAAGAAATACTATATCCAGCAAAACTGCCCTTCTAAGTGAAGAAAAATAGAGACTTATCAAGATAACTAGATGCTTAAAAAGTTTATCACCACTACACCTTCCCCACAAGAAACGCAGAGACTCCCCTTTATTGAAAATTTTAAAATGCTAGAAAACAACACAAAATCATATGAAAATAAATAAATCTCTTGGAAAGACATACAAGCACACCCAGGTAAAATTCTGTAGTATTAAAATAATGGTGCAGAAAACACCTTTAATCATGCTATAAAATTTGAAAACTAAAACAGAAAAATAATGCTAAAACTCTATTAATATGTATAGAATATCACAAGATATAATTGGTGATATCAATGGCAAAGTTCAGGACAGATGTAATGAGGACAAATTTTTAAATGCAAGTAAAGTTACTACCACTTTAAAATATGTTGTTTTGACTGTAAGTTTGGTATAATTGCCATGGTAACCATCATTAAAATACCTATTATAGAGATACACTAAAATAATATGAAAGGAGCCAAAGTATATAACTATAAAAATCAGTGAGACACAAAGGAAGGCAGGAAGAGACAGCAAAATAGCTGTAAGAATCAAAGAAAACATTTAATAAAAGGCCAATAGTAAGTCCCTTCCTTTCAAAAAATTATGTAAATATTAATGGCCTAAACTTCACAATCAAAAGATGTAAATTCAATAAAGATAGGGATTTAAGAAAATAAAAAACAAAAACGCGATCCAACTATATACTCTTTCCAAAAGACTCACCCTACATCAAACAACAAAAATGGAGTAAAAGTGGCAGGACAAAAAAAGATAATGCATGCAAATATTAATCAAATGAGAGCAGGGGAGGTCACAATTAGGCACAATACATTTTGAGGGAAAACTTGTCTTATTTTATAGACTATGCTTTAAGTCAAAACTGTCACAAAAGACATAGAAGGATATTAAATAATAATAAGTGTTGATTCACTGGGAACCTGTGATTTATTTTTATATTATATATGTAATCTATACAAAATATAAAATATTATATATATGCACATTGTGTGTGTGTGTGTGTGTGTGTGTGTGTGTGTGTGTGTGTATTCAGGCTTGCCAATATATAAAGCAAACGTTGACAGAATTGAAGAAATACACAGCAGGGGGGAGGGGGAGGAGGGGACAGGTATATGCATACACAAAGAGTGCAGTGCGCACCGTCCGAGAGATGGACATGCTTGAAACTCGGACTCGGGGGGGGGAGTGGGGGTAAGGGCAACATACGTAACCTAAACATCTGTACCCCCATAATATGCTGGAAAAAAAAAAAAGAAATACACAGCAATATAATAATGCTAGGATATTTCAATAACCTCACTTTCGGTAATAAATAATAATGCAAGACATAATATTAATAAGGGAACAATTGAAAGCACTATAAAACAATTATACCTAATAGACATGGAAAACACTCCACACAACAACAGAATACACAGTCTTCTCAATAGCTCATAAAAAAATTCTCCTGGATAGAACAACTATTGGCCAGAAGACACAATTCTTGACAAATTTTTAAAAATTAAAATCTTATGAACTGTTATTTATAACCAAAATGGAACGAAACTGAAATCAATAACAAAAGGAAAACCAGAACATCTACAAATAAATGGAAATTAAATGGCACACTTTTGGGTATGGTAGTAATCAAGGGTTGGAAGTCTGAATATTGTGAAGATGTCCATACTGCCCAAACTGATAATACAAATTCAAAGCAAT
Organism: Indri indri; assembly: GCA_004363605.1. Taxonomy (NCBI): domain Eukaryota; kingdom Metazoa; phylum Chordata; class Mammalia; order Primates; family Indriidae; genus Indri; species Indri indri. Next base: position 28,145 of record RJWJ010005771.1, read on the forward strand.
CTCTTTAAAATTATCAATGTCATATTATGCAAAGAAGAAGCAATTCAAAAATTATATAGAAGGCAAAGCACCATGAAAAGCCCAACAACCTTCAAAAAAAGAAACAATGTTGGAGGCATCACACTTTCTGATTTCAAGACGTGTTACAAAGGTACAGTAATCAAAGCAGTTTGCTACTGGCATAAAGGCAGGCAATTTAGACCAATGAAACAAAATGCAGGACAGACATAAAACCCTCACATGTATGGTCAAATGAAGACTTATTTGCACATCCATATTTATCACAGCATTATTCACAAAAGCCAATAGGTGAAAACAACCCAAATTTGACTCACAGAATGAGTAAGTAAAATTTGGGATATAAAAATAATGGAGTATTACTCAGCTTTTAAAAAGCAGGAAATCTTCTAACATCTACAATAAAGATAAATCTTGACATGGTAAATGAAATAAGTGAATACACCCCCAAAAACAGATACTTCATGAATCCAGTTATATAAAATATCTAAAGTAGTTACAGGTTTAGAAACAAAAGAAACATAGAATAGTGTTGGTAAAGGACCAGAAAACGCAGAAAAGATGTAGCTGTTTTTATGTATGTTGAGTTTTAGCTTTGCAAGATAAAAAAATGCTCTAGTGATATATTTTGCATAACAATGTCAATATACTTAACATCACTAAACTCTAATTGAAATATTTAAGACTCTAAATTTTATGTGTTTTTACATGAACAATAAATACCAAAAATAGATTTTTGAAGCTATTCAAAAATTATCTTCAAATCACACAAATATTTCAAAGATAATATATATTCACCAATGAATATATCTTGAAATTAAGATAATTTTACGACTATTTACCTAGACAGGATAAAATAACCGTTGACCACCAACCAAGAAAAAAATGTACTATTCATACAAAAAATAGGACTAATATTTACACAGACAAGCACAAAGAAACACAAAGAAAATTACATTGGCAGTAGATACATAGCTGATTTATCTTTGACTTTTGCCCATTGTGTCTTAAAGTATACAGAGTCAAATACTTCCATACAAAATTATAATATATAGATAAAACTAAAAAATTAGTTGACAGATATGAGGTGGCCTACTTTAGAGCAATAATATTTCACAAAACACATTATTGTCATTCATAGAAAGCACTGATAACAAAATTTTAATCATTAGGCATTTAAATACCAGAGAAACTTCTTTCTATTAATATATCGGTACTCTTCTTACACAAAGTGAAAGCCTGCAGCAATCCAGCTTTCAGAAACAAAGAACAGTCTTACAGTTCTAAATACAGAAACAACATTGTGAAATGTGTTGTGAAACTGATGCATAAAACAAACAATTAGGAATAAACTACATTATCATGCAGATAAAAGTTGATTCCAAGTGGATAGAAATGCTATTTACATGCAGTAAACTGAAACATACAAACCAATCATTTTAGTAAATGTGGCGTGCATACTAATTATCTAATTCAGCTTTTATAAAACATATAAATTCAAGCATACTATTTTAGATCTTCTAAAAGTTCTCTACTAACACATGATCAATATAAAATGATACAATTTGTCACATTAATAACAAAGCGAGGGATATAAAGAGGTACGGTTTTTCAATTAAATTAAAATTAACTTGTTATGAGACTAAACTATATTGTTATAACTTTAAGATGTAACTTTAAGATGTACCTGTACTCTTTATTTCTCAAGGTGTTCAGAAAGAAATTATCTACAGAAGTCATGGCCAGGTGTGGCACCTCACGTCTGTAATCCTACCACTCTGGGAGCCTGAGGCAAGACTGCTTGAGCTCAGGAGTTCGAGAACAGCCTGAGCAAGAGAAAGACCCCATCTCTACTAAAAATAGAAAAATAAGCCACGTGTTGTGCTGCGTGCCTGGAGTCGCAACTACCAGGGAGGGTGAGGCAAGAGAATCACTTAATATCAGGAGTTTGAGGGTGCAGTGAGCTATGATGATACCCCTGCATTCTATGCATCCTACCTGGAGTGACAGAGCAAAACTCTGTCTCAAAGAAAAAAAAAAAGAAGTTATATTAAAGAAAATGAGAGAGGAACCAAAGCACATAACTGCAAAATCAGCAAAACAAAAATGAAGGCTGTAAGAGAAGAAATGAGGGATGTCTAGAAGACATGAAGAGTGACTTCATTTCTTTCAGTAACTACTTTAAATATAAATGGATTAAACTCTTAAATCTAAAGAAGATAATATGGCTGAATGGATTAAGAAAAATTGACTTTCTACAATATTATGTCCACAAGAGACTTATTTTAGCTCTAAGGAGTCAAGTAGGCTGAAAACAACAGATGAAAAAAAAATCCACACAAATAGTAATCACCAGTGGGGTGCAATGGCCATAATTATAACAGACAAAATACACTTTAGGTCAAAATTATCAGGAGAAACAAAAATCGATGTTAAATGATGACGGCATAGGTCCACTTACCAGGAATCTATAACAGTAATATATATATAATATAAATATAACACATAGAATATGTTTGCTATACATATAAAAATATATAAACACATATATAAGTTATATATGCTATATAATTTATGTTGTATAACATGTACATTACATGTATATACAACATCAGGGATTCCAAATATATGAAACAAATATTGACAGAAATGAAGCAAGAAATACACAGCAACATGGTCACGGTTTACTTTAAGACTCCACTTTCAATAATGAATAGAAAAATCAGACAGAAGACCAATAAGAAAATAGAAAACGTGAACATTATACAGCAGTTAGACCCAATAGACATGAACAGATCTCTCCAGTGGAAAGCAACAAAATGTACAATATTTTCAATTATGCCTGGTGCCTTCCATTAGGACACATAATAAGTCTAATCAAATTTGAGATGACTAAAATGATACAGTGTATCTTTTTTGACCCAAATGAAATAAAACCAGAAGAAGAACCGACGAATCCAAAAAGTTGTGGAAATTAAACACACTCTTAAACATATTCTAGTCCAAGGATCAGCTGATTTAATATTATTAAGACGTCAATACGACTCACAGTGATGGACAAATTCAATGTTATATCTGTCAAAATCCCATTGGTACATCGTTTGCAAAAATATAAAAAAAGAATCCTAAAATTTGTTTAGCAACTATGACTATCGAAATACACTTTCAAAAGAAGAACAAAGATACAATACACTTCCTGATTTCAAAACATATTACAAAGCTACAATAATCAAAGCTATGTGGTACTGGCACTAAGACAGATAAGGAGATCAAGGAAAAGAATACAGAGCCCAGAAATAAATCCTTGTGTATATGATCAAATGATTTTCCACAAGCTGGCCATGACAACACACTGGGGAAAGGAGAGTCTCTTCAACAAATGGTTTCAAAAACTGGATTATCTACATAAAAAGTAAAGTTGGATCAATTCTTTGTGATATAAAAATATTTTAAATAGATTAAATACATAAAAGAGATATAACTAATAAAACCCTTAGAAGAATATATAGGAAAAAAGATCATGACATTAGTATTGGCACTGTTTTCTTAGATATCACACCAAATGCAAAAGCAACAAAAAAGAGAACAATGGGACTTCATCAAATTTCAGAATTTCTATACATCAAAGGAAATATTTAGTGGAGAAACCATTACACATACTAAATGGGTAAAAATATTTGTAAATTATATATATGACAGCAGTTAATATTCAGAACATATTAATATAAACAACTCCAAAAATTCAACAAAAAGTTAATAACTTGATCAGAAAATGTACAAAGAATTTAACTGACAGTTTTCCAAAGAAGATTTACAAATGGCCAACAAGCATTTGAAAGGGTACTCACAATAATTTTTAGAGAAATGCAAAGCAAAATCACATTGAAATATCACCTCACACTCAGAATGGGCAATATAAAAACCTTGTCAAAGATGTATAGGAATTGGAACCCTTTTGAAATACAGGTGTTGAAAAATAATGCAGACACTTTGAAAAATGTATAAGGGTTCCTTAAAAAATTAAAAATAAAAATTAGCATATGATATAGAAATCCCACTTCTGGGTATCTATCCAAAGTATGCAATGCAGAATCTGGAAGTGGTATGTGTTCACCCATGTTCATTTCAGCATTATTCACAAAAGCCAAGAGGCATAAGCAACCCAGATGGCCTTCAATTGATGAACACATTAAAAAAAATATGGCATATAGACAAAGGAATATTATTCAGCATCCAAAAAGATAATCTTAGGCCAGGTGCAGTGGCTCATGCTTGTAATCTTAGCCCCTTGAGAGACCAAGGCAGGAGAACTGTTTGAGGCCAGGAGTTCAAGGCCAGCCTGAGCAACATAGTGAGACCCTATCTTTACAAAAAAATAGAAAAATTAGCTAAACATAGTCATGCGCACCTATTGTTCCAGATACTCATGAGGCTGAGGAAGGAAAACCACTTGAGCCTGGGCGTTTGAAGTTGCAGTGAGCTATGATGACACACTGCACTCTACCCCAGGTATGAGAACGAGAACCTGTCTCCTGTTTCAAAAAACCATGGGAAAAAACAAAATGTAAAATCTTGGGACATTCTATGATAAAAGCAAACCTTGAGGCTATCATGTTAACTGAAATAAGCCAGTAGCAATGTTAGATAGTGTATGATTGATTACACTTAATATGATGTATCTTAAGTAGTCAAACTCACAGAAACAGAAAGTAGAATGAAGTTTGTCAAGGGCTGGAGAGAGGGTAAAATGGGCAGTTGTTACTTAATAGGTATTGAGTTTTAGTTATGCAAGATTTAAATTTCTAGAGACCGTATGCGTAACAATGTAAACATACTTATTACTCCTGGAATGTACATTTGAATAAACTTAAGATGGTAAATTTTATGTGTTTTACCAATTAATTTTTTTAAAAAGGATAACTAAAACAGTTGTCAAGCTTTTCAAAAATGACATTCAAATCACAAAAGTGCTTCTCTCACACCAAGATAATATAGATTCATCAGTAAATATTGATACATGGTAAATTGAAGACTATTTCCATGACTACTCACCCAGACAAGACAAAACAACCACTGAAAATCAGCCAGGATAGGTTTATTACGACAGTGAAGAAGGCCAGAGGTGTAACACACAGAGTTTTATAAACTAGAAGATTTCCTGTTTCCATATTGGACCCACGGACAGGTCAGAAGCAGTTAGAGTGGCACCAATTAGACATATGTGCTTTCTTGGACCAAGTGACAGGGTTTCTAGATGAACACGGGCAACTGGATGGACTTTCTAGCAGTCTCCCCAAAAATGTGCCCATTCAGAGACTCTTATAGATGCAAGTGAAGATAGCCAGCTAGAAGCTTTCATCAGAGGCTCCTTGCAAGGGACACATTTTGATTCAACACAGACAAAACAGGGTAGCCACTCTGATGAAGAATCTGAATCTGATCTTTTTTCTGGCAGTGAGGAATTCATATCTGTTTGTGGCTCCAATGAAGAAGATAACGTAGAAAACCTTGACAAGTCCGGAAAGTCTCCGCATAAAGATTTGGGGCACAGGAAAGAGAACAGAAGGCCATTAACTCAACCCCCTGCCAGAACTGAGCCTGGAACAGCCACAAACCACCAAGCATTATCAGCTGTGGATTCAGATATACTAGAGTTGTCATCTGAAAAGTCATATGCAATGTACTGGAAGGGGCAGATGTAAACGCACCAAAAGCACAGCTGATGTTGTGGTATCCAGATCGAAAAAGTGAAGACATTCATCCAGAGCAAGCTAAACTGCTGGCTTTGGTGAAGCATGTCCAGTGTGAAGGATATCCGAAAGAACATGTTGAACTTCTCACCACCTCGATCCAAGGAAACTATCTCATCTGGACTATGACATTATGTTACAAGAGGCAGACCTTTGTCCTTAAGACACTGTCTTTGTACAGGAAAGAAATTAACACTATGGCCCGAACTCTCTCAGCTTACGCCTTCTTTCCCTTTTCGTGTGATACCATATCACTAAGTATGCATGTTGGCTCACAGGACCATAGAGCCAAAGTTGGGCAAACAAGTCACCTGCCTTCTTTTCTATTTCTTGTTCTCTCCTATGATCAGTCTCTTTCTACTTCTTTTTTTTTTCTTTTCTCTTTTCTTCCCCCACTGCCAGCTTACTTTTTTCTTACCCAATATGGTGACCAAATAGAAGTATAAAGATAAGATCTCTCCTAGAACTAGTAGCAAGAAATGTGTTCCAATAAGTGATATCTTGCACAGCACTTCTTGGGGATCAAATGTTACTCTCCAGACTCCTTAGGCAAAGGAATGGCTAAATTCAGCATATGAACAAACTCCCTTTTTTGTAAGTTCCCATTTTTAGTAGGGAGAACAAATTCTCTAACACATTTTGTTTTCTTTTGTTCTTCATGTAGGAAATATCATATAACAAAATATCTAGGCTTTGGTTTACATAGAAAAACCATTCCTATCTTTCCAGCTGTAAAAATTATTTCCATGGCATCTGTTATTGGCAGAATGAGTGTTAAATGTGGAGTGTCCTAGCCTGAGACGGTTTTCTTTATTATTACTCTATTAACTATATTGACCCTGCTGGTCCTACAATGAACATTTAGTGAGCACATTGTGGTGCCTGGAAAAGGAAGGTGCTTGCTGTTTTTGCCAGTACAACATATTAGTTCTTTTGACCCCTCCATTGTCTGGGTCCAGTGATCTACAGGAAGGCAGCTGGTCAATAATCATGCACAACAGTGGCTTATAATTGTAACCACTATGGTTATTGACTGTCCTGGGTTCTTTGAGGCATACTAGGTATGCCCTTGGGGAAAAAGAAAATGTGCAGCTGAGAGTTGCTAACCAAGTTGGTTTGGTTAGAAATAATGATCCACTTTTTCCTCCTGCTTGGAACAGTCTCTAAAAGTCCCTGTTAACTGCTGAATGAGCACAATTCCTGATGCTCTTTTCTTTTAAAAGGTATCCAAACTGAAAGCTTCTCTGAGGGCAAGATCTTTAAACTCAATTCATAAGAAAACATAAGTATGGGGGTGGTGGAGATTACCAATAACCTTCAGATGTTGTAAGTTTTTCTGCCAACAAAGGCCACATTCAAATTATAGTTAGTGATAGGTTTGTTCAGTATGTTTTAGAAGAGGCCATCTTGAATCTGTATAATACTATTTACATACCGGCTTCAATATAGATATGCCCAGTTCTTATTTTGTGCTTAAAATAGAGTCTTCTGAAGGGGTGGTAGTAATTCTGGTGACAAAATCAGAACTTTAACTTGTTGTAAAATCATAATATGGAATGTACCTATTTTGTCAATTGGGGATTCAGACTGAATCTTCTACTTGAGGAACATAAATTGCTATTGCACAGAGACCTTTAAGTTTCCATTTACTTTAAGATTGCTCTCTTGGCAACTAGGGAATTGGGGAGGGAAAACGGGCTATGTGTTGCTTGTACACAATTACAGAATATGGTTTCAAATGGCTGCATGTTGAGGGATCCTCCCTAAAGAATGAGTTATCAATTTCTTCAAGAAGATCACAGAAAATTCTTTTCACATTTCAGTGAGTCCTTTTGATTTAATGTTCTTACATTTTTTTCTAAGTCTATGTAAGTGCTTATGTATAAGTAATTGTATAAATATTTATAAATATATTTACATAATTAGTTTCATTTATACCTTGAGTCAAAGTTCTCTCTTTAGATTCCTGACTGAGTATTACCACTTTGGTGTCTTTTCGTGGGCTCTGGAAGCTTAATTAGCAGATTCTGATTCACTGAGGAAACATGGTTTCCATGTTAATTCCTCAACTGTATCTCTGAACTTGGATAACATGCTTGCTATTTGAGGAATAGAGCCAGATACTATCAAAGGTGCACTGGAGGGTAAAAAATTTGTTGGTAGTGGACACATCAGAAATCTCAAAATTAAGAGGGGCACATTGTTAAGAAGGTTATGCTCATTTTTGTGCTCTGATGGCATCCACCTCCACTCCCAGCAAAGTGACAGCTGAAGTCCAATAGAGAAAAAATGTGAAGTCAAGAATTTTTCCTATAGGTCTTGATATTTCATCTTCTTGCCTACTAGCTTCTCTTGATAAAACATAGCAAGAAAACCTGAGACAACATGTTCATTAATGATAATATAGTTCTTTTTGCTTTCCTCAGCACTTCCATATTCATTTATGAGAAACCAAAGTGAGTTTTTCAACTTGGGTTACCGTCAGATGATTAAATATATATAAAGTGATTCAAGACACAATATGATACATTCATCCAACTTAATAGATCTGGGATGTTTAGAGTACAAAGGTAGAGGGTTTCATTTTATTTTGAGGCAGGAGTATAATTATCTCGGGGTTGATATAGAGGCCCATGGGGAGGAGTTATGGATTGTACATGGGAAGAGTAAATAAGGAGTATTGCCTTGATCCAGAACTTAACCCACTTATGGAGTATACTTCTTCCAGTTTGCCTTATATTTTCTCCAGGTTACTTTGTTCTTTGGCAAGAGGTTTTATTGAATAGATTAAAATGAAATCCGTACGGTTAGTTAAAAATCATTCCTTATAGGAGTTGCCAACAGCTTGGAAGAGAGTTTAAAAGATAGGGAGGAAAAGAACAAGTTAGACTTACAGGGTGATGAAAAAATACAGGGAGATAGAATGAAAACTAGTGGGGAAAAAACGAGAGCCATACTTTTTTTGAATTTGATTTAGCAAGGAAGAAGAGAAGGGAAAGAACAGTGTCAAATGAGAGAAGAACAGGCAACTAATTTTAAATAACTGCCATGTGCTAGGTGCTTTATGTGCATTTTCTCCTTCAATCTTTCTAAAAACCTTACAAAATGTATACTTTCCGCATTTTATAGATAAGGAATAAAACAAGTGTAGAGAACTTGTTGAGGATGTCACAGTGAGTAAGTGGCAAATCAGAATTGGAACCCAGAGTCCATGCTATTTTTACTTCCATAGTATGTTCTCCTACAATAGAGGAATCAATTTATCCAAACGATTGTCTTCCCATTGTTTTGCTTTATAAATCATCGTAAGTTTTGTTTTCTTAAATCTAAGGAGAGTAGTTGAGAGAAAGCTTGTGGGATTTGCACTCTTGAGTATAAATTCTTATTTATGTCATTATTTTGAGAGGCTGATTACCAATTGCTTTTTAAAATGATGCAGTCATGAAAATGTGAAAGAAAAATAACTATGTGGAATTATCTGCCAAGAATAAATGGAAAGGATAAAAAGGAATTTTATCTTTAACTGTTTTTCAGACAATATAAATTGATCTTTTCTGTGTACATCATAGTTGATTATCTAACCCTACAGGTGTATGTTTTATAATCTTTTATAAAAGTCTACTTCCTTGACTTTATATACCAACAATTATTGAGTCCTTAATCAAAGCTGGATATATTCTGAAATATAAGATCTGATTCTTACTTGTTTTATACAGTTAGAAGACACACTATAGACGAGATAATTGGAGAACATGTAAATGGTCACCTTTCTGAGGCTGAACTATAATTACAATAGAAGTTTAGAGAAGAGAATACATAGGTTTTATTTAGGAAAGTCTTCACAAACACCTAAGACTGAAAGGTGGCAAACACGTTAGTTCAAATTTTCTTTTGACTCACCCATGTATCTCTAGCCATACCTTTTATAACTACTAGATTTAGGGCATAAAGTTTGTCAACAAGAAATAACAACTATCCAAGTAGGAAAGGATTATTGATCCCCAGGACTAAAGATTATTATGTAGCAGAGAGCTCACTTATACACTTAGGAAAAATGCCAGCGGGAGCCACTAGCAACTGAAAAATTAAGGAAAGTGGATAACAATTCTAATGATTCCTTTTTGCCTACAGTAAACTTAAACTTTCAAGTGACTCTTGTAGTAAATATGGGATGCCTACTAATTATCTAATTTACTTCTTGCATGATGTGAAATTCTAGTATATTGTTCTGAATATCTGAATCTAAAATTACAAAAAATATAGAACAAAACAGAAAGTGAAAATACATAGAGAATGTGAAATTAGCAAGACGGTGGAATATGAAGTGTCCCCTGCTTTATATCCCCACAGCAACAAACATTTTGCAGCCATACACAGAAAAAAGTGCCTTTATGACATCTCAGCACAGTGGCTCATGCTGGTACTCTTAGCTACTAAGAGGCTGAGGTTAGAAGATCACCCGAGTTTAGCAGTTTGAACCTAGCCTGGGTGATACAGTGAGAGCTCATCTAAAAAAAGTGTTTTTATGAGAGCTTTGGGATCCAGGGAGGAGGATTCCAAAGCTGCTAAAGCCACAGAACAAGGAGGGTAATTTTAAGAAGACAGGCCCTAATTCAGGTGGCAATCTTGAGGACCCCTGCTCTTGGCTACAGACCAGGAAATGGCCCAGTCAACTTGGTCCCACTGAGAATTCTCAAGTGACCATATAGGCATCTCCAACTTCTCCCAGCATCTGGTGGTAGTCTTGCCTATCAAGAGACCTGGGGAGAGATGTCCATTTGTGGTCATGGACACAAGTCTACACAACTTGGTACTCACTGTGGTCTCTGAAGCAGTTCTGTGACCCAGTTCCAGCCCTCTTAGATACAGTTATTGCCCAGTTCTGCCCACCCAAGGGCCTATGCAGTGAAATGCAGAAAACTTCTCAGTGGGAGCCACACTCATCCATACACCCGATATCAGGCCCACCCTATGCAGACCCAACTCCAAGTCCCAGCCCTACAGATCAAAGTAATGAGGGCAATTCAGCCTGCTTATGAATAAGACAGAATTCACACCTACCCAAGGCCCTGGTAACAGGCCCACACTAAAGGCAGACCTAACTGCATACCCAGCAGCAGACTTGTAACCCAGGTACAACCCCTCTGATCTGCAAATCCAGAGGGAATCCCATAAGTCTGGCACCCCAAAATGAAGAACTTTACCTGCTGAAACTGGCTTATAAAAACTAGATGAGTGTATTCTCTTTGAAATGCACAGGTAACAATGCAAGTTTATATTATACCCATTTTCAATGCCTCTATTTTAACATAGTATTGGAAATCCTAGGCAGAACTATTAGGAAAGAAAACAAAACAAAACAAAAAAGTGTCAAAAAAAGAAAGAAGTAAAATTGTCACTATTTTTAGATGACATGATCTTATATACAGAAAACTATAAATAGTACATGAAAAAACTGTTTAAACTAAAGTATGCACTAAGAGATAGTGCAGATGAGCAAAATATTAAATTAAAATATAAATATCAGTGAATCCATACATTAACAAAAAAAATCTCATATACAATAATATGAAAATATTAATTTTTAGCAATAAATTTTACCAGGATGAAAAGGCTTTGCACTGAAAGAAAATAAGATATTGATGAGAGAAATTGAAAAAGAGACAAATAAATGTAAAAATATCCCATGGTTATGGATTGGAGACTAAATACTTTTAAAGTGTCATATAATCCAGTGTGTTCTATAGATTCAATCAAACTCCCTATCAAAATTTTAATGGCATTTTCTACAAATATAAAAAACTCAATGTTAAAATTTTTATGGAACTACAACAGACTTTTTTTTTTTTCTTTTTCTTTGAGAAAGAGTCTTGCTCTGTTGCCAAGGCTACAGTGCCGTGGCATCAGCCTATCTCACAGCATCCTCAAACTCCTGGGCTCAAGCAATCCTCCTGCCTCAGTCTCCTGAGTAGCTGGGACTACAGGCATGTACCACCATGCCCGGCTATTTTTTTCTATTAATATTTTCAGTCATCTGGCTAATCTTTTGCATTTTTAGTAGAGATGAGGTCTCACTCTTGCTCAGGCTGGTCTGGAACTCCTGACCTCAAGCGATCTCTCACCTCAGCCTCCCAGAGTGCTAGGATTACAGCCAGGAGCCACCATGCCATGCCTGGCCAAACTACAATAGACTTTGAATAGCTAAGGTAATCTTGAGGAAAAACAAAGCCGAAAGCATCTTATTTTCTGATTTTAAACTATATTTCAAAATTATAGCAATAAAAACAGAATGGTATATAAATTAAAAAGGACACAACACCAATGGAACAGAATAGAGAGCCCAGAAATCAATCCATGCTTACAAGGTCAACTAACGTTTGACAGGCGTAACAAGAATACACAATGCAGAAAGTATAGTCTCTCCAATAATTGGTCATAGAAAAACTGGATATCCACGATCAAAAGAATAAAATACCATTTTTCTTACAACATGCCCCCAAATTAATACAAAATGAAATAAAGACTTGTGTAAAATATGAATCCTTGAGAATCTGAAAAGAAAACACATGAAAAATCCTTTTTTTTTTTGAGACATAGTCTCACTCTGTTGCCCTGGCTAGAGTGAGTGCCGTGGCGTTAGCCTAGCTCACAGCAACCTCAGATTCCTGGGCTCACGCAATCCTACTGCCTCAGCCTCCTGAGTAGCTGGGACTACAGGCATGCGCCACCATGCCCGGCTAATTTTTTCTATATATTTTTAGTTGTCCAGATCATTTCTTTCTATTTTTTTTAGTAGAGACGGGGTCTCACTCTTGCTCAGGCTGGTTTTGAACTCCTGAGCTCAAACAATCCGCCCGCCTCGGCCTCCCAGAGTGCTAGGATTACAGGTGTGAGCCACCGCGCCCGGCCGTGAAAAACCTTCTTGATACTGATATTGGTAATGAATTTTTTCAGTAACATACCAAAATTATAAAAACAAAAAGAAATATAAGCAAGTTAGATTCCATCAAATTAAAATGCTTTTGCACAGCAAACAATAAAATATTTATAGGATGGGAGAAAACGTGCAAACCGTATGTCTGATAAGAGGTTAATATCCAAATTATATAAGAAACATAAATCAAAAGCAAAAACAATAATGACTGTAATAATCGGTTAAAAAACAAGCCTAAGACTGAACTGGTATTTTCCCAATGAAGACATATAAGCGGCCAACTGGTATATGAAAAGGTGCTCAACATCACCAATTATCAGGGAATTACAAATCAAAATCATGATGACATATCACTTCATTCATACTTGTTAGGATGGCTAATATAAAAAACAAAACCAGTTTTGACAATGATGTGAAGAAAAAGAAATCACTATTGGTGAGTTGTAAATTGGTAGATTCATTTTTAAAGCAAGTGTGGAGGATCCTTAAAAACTAAAAAAAAAAAAAAAAATAGAATTACCATATAATTCAGCAAGCCTACTTCTGTGTATATAATCAAACGAAATAAAATCAGCATCTCAAATAAATACGTGCACTCCCAAGTTCACTGCAGAATTATTCAAAATTTCCAATAAATGAAAACAATTTAAATGTTTGTGAATGCTGAATGGACAAAGGAAATGGGGGATATATACACAATAGAATATTGTTTGGTTATAAAAATATTATTCAACCATTTCAACGACATAGATGGACAGGGAAGACACTACACTAGCTGAAATAAGTCAGGTACAGAAAGACTTGCATGATCCCCCTCATATGGAGAATCTAAAAAGGTTGTACTCATAGAAGCAGAAGGTGCAAAGGTGGTTGCCAGGGCCTGAGGTGGGGAAAATGAGGAGATGTTGTTCAAAAAGTACAAACATTCATTTATATAATACGATGAATAAGTTTTGTGGACCTAATGTATAGCACTGTGACTATAGCTAATAATAAGGGTTTTTACCTTAAAAATCTGTTGTAACAGTAGACCTTAAGTGTTCTGACTACCAACAAAAGGTAACTGTGAAGTGTTAGATATGTCCATTAATTTGAAAGTACTAACCATTCCACAATGTACACACATATCAAGTTATTACATTGTTTACAATAATTGTATAGTTATACAACTTTTATTTGTCAAGAAAGTCCATATCACAGACATATATACATATACATATAAATGTGTATGTATATACATATATATGAATGACGCAGTCCCAGTAAGCTTCATACTGAACAAGAAAAAATTATAAAATGATAATTATTCGGAAATAAAGAAGATGGTAAAGATTATTTAAAATTGGAATAAAAAGGTAAAATGCAGAAGTTGAATATAGGCTGAGCAATATTCTAAGGTGCCCAATGACATAGAATATTTAAGAAATGTAGGGAGTAGATATATTAAACTATATTAAATTTGAAGAATTTGGGTGTGTGGAGTTTATTATTCATCACAGTCCACACTAAAACAGAATTTAGGAGTAAAGTAACATTAGATTTTACTATATTTAGGCAGATACTTAGTGTTCTGATAATATTACTGAGTATGAATTTCTGTAAAATCACATTTAACACTTCCATAGGATAGGAAACAATAAAGCAGAAAACACAACATTTGCTTGAGGTGTTGTGGGATTTCTGAACCAAATACCAATACCACCACTACACTACGACATTTCAGATACGATGCAAAAAGGGAAATTAAAAAATAGTTTGTCACAGAGTTCCTCAGAAATACACACATATTCCCATCTCTTGAAAAGGAATGGAAGAGCAGTCACATCTTGTGGTCCCTTATTGGCCATAAAAAGGACTCTGACTCTCACTGTAAATGTGAAGGAAGATCACTGAAGATCACTAAGTTAAGTCCTTAGATAACTTAAGAACAAAGGCCAGAGATGCCCACATGTGAGATTAAGAGAAAGAAACACAGGCTTCTCAGAAACCATTTCCATTGGAGCAAAACTGCCCAAACAACAATTTAAAGTCTGGCTCTCTCCTTGACCTCTCACTTGTGTCATCTGTTTCATTCACTCCCACCTACCTGGGTGTTCTGCTGCAGTTTCATGTCTCTTCACATTCCAGGGCCCTTTCCTTTGCTCCAGACAGGTGATGAGGTCTGGCTTAAAGACAGCAAGACCTGTTTTATGAGAAAAAAATGACATCACTCTTGCTAGGATTCTTCAGTTACCAACTTCGTAGTGTGATCAGTAGAAAAGTGATAACATTATACAAGATTTTAGAAAATTAATCAAAAACACCATTCCCTGATGGAAACTTTAGAATATTTAGGAAATATTCAAAATTTGAGGGTCTGAGCCAGGTGTGTTGCGTCACTCCTGTAATCCTAGCACTCTGTGAGGCCAAGATAAGACAATCGCTTGAGGTCAGGAGTTTGAGACCAGCCTGAGCAAGAGTGAGACCCCATCCCTACTAAAATTAAAAAATTAGCCAGGCATGGTAGCACACACCTATAGTCCCAGCAACTAGTGAGGGTGAAGCAGGGGGATCACCTGATCCCAAGAGTTTGAGGTTGCAATAAGCTATGATGACACCACTGCACTCTAGCCAGGGTGACAGAACAAGACTGTGTCACAAAAGCAAAATAAAACAAAACTAAAATAAAATTTGTGGGTTGCTATCTCTATTACCCAGCACTAGTGAATCAAAAATTGATGCTGGAAATTTAATTTTAAGGTGTAGATAATATTTTATGCCCCTAAATTTCTGAAATTACTACTAATCTAGAATAAAGGATACAGATAAGCTCAGGAATGGGTAAGATTAAAGTCAAGATAAAAAACATCTTGAAGATTTTTGCTATAGAACAAATCCCCAAGATTTCCTTGGAAACACAGATCTAAAATTAATTCATATAAAGCAGAAACTCCCAGAAAACTTCCTACAAAGGAAGGATATGAAATCCTTAGTGTGGAAGAGAAATTGAGCATTTGAAGTTATCCTCACCCAGGGAGACCAGGTTCCTGTAGTTCTCTAACATCACATCTCTATACAAATTCCACTGAGCAGGTTCCAGGCATGCCCACTCTTCTGGAGAAAATTCTATGCTCACATCCCTGAATGTCAACAGTCCCTGAAAGAAAAACACATATTTACAAAGTGGCTATGGGAAGACTTCTTAATTTGGCTCCAGGTGAAATGAGAGAGGGAAGATAATAGTTTCTTAATTATATGAGTGACTGGAATTATTCAAAAAGACAATTTTTAACACAAAAATATTCTGTAAGGAATTCTGTAACGCTGAGGAATGAAACTGACATAAGATCAACAAATCCAGTGTAGGTACTATAGTTTTCTGGATGATACAGTATAAAATTCAAGGCAGCAAAACAGACATTTACATTTTTAAGTTCTACATTACGTCATGCAGGGTAAGTTGTGTATATATTTCAGATCGAGAAGTCATGCTGAGGCAAAAGGTACCTCTCAAACTTTAATGTGTACAACAACAAAGTGGAGATAATTGTTCAAACGCAGATTTTGATTCAGGAGATACGGAATGAAACCTGAATTCCTGAATTTCTAACAAGCTCACTAGTGACGTCAATGCTTCTGGCCCAAGAGGAATGTCCTTCAAACGTCCAGTAAGTGCAGAGCCTGGCTTTACTCCAGTTTATCTGACTACAAAATAAATACGAGTGCCTTCATTTTCCAAAGCAAGCTATGTGCAAAGAAAATCTAAACAGAAAGGGAGCTTCCAGATTAAATGTGATAGTTTATGCACATCAGTTGGTAAATCCTCACAAGTTACCTATTAATAATTAAGAGAAAAACAATTAACTCTACAGCGGAAAAATTTATCAGAGAGAACCTTACCAAGTGAATAAAATTAACATGAACTGTAACAGGACAAATTAATATTAGGAGCCAATGGACGCAGACACAACATCACTAAAAGAAAACTAAAATGAATGAAAACTATATATCATATCAATTTAACCACAAAGAGAAAAGTTTAGTTGTCATGACTTTAAAGCAGAGTACACTAGTAAGAGATCTTTAGTGGAGCATACATATTCTGTCGTGGCCCGCCTAGGGACAAGGAATGAACACAGAGACAAAGAGACATACATACACAAAGACGGCACAAGACTGCAGTGCCTTCCTGCTGTAGCATCTTTATTTATAACACAGCCTGTTTTGGCAACTGTCCCACCGCAATTTCCTTGTTCCTACACTGTCCCAACTCAGCACGCCCTATTCCTTGTTGTTTTGTCTCCGGAGAGCCAATGTTTGCATCCGAAGCTCTCTAGCCCCTCCTGTTTGCAGGGTCAGGGCGCCCTGGCTCGAGTGCAAGCCCCCAGGCATGTTCTCGGAACAAAACAACAAGGAAACATTCCCAGCTCTGGGCTACATATGACCCGAAATGTCCTCTACATATTCTATTTGTACTACACATTAAAATGACGTAATTTCCAGGTTCTAGAAACTGATGCCAAACATACAAGTATAGAAAGCTTTCAGTGTGTTTCTATGATGTAGCATACCTGACAAAAAAACTGAATAAAGTCAGCACAAGACAACTTGAAGTTAATCACAAATGTCAAAATAGGTCTGAACTTCTACTTCTAATGAGATTAAATTTCATTAAAAACATGTATATGTGTATCATACTGAAATGGAAACACACTTGAAGATGTAAAGTGTTGCTATATTAAGTTGGTTTAGGAGATGAAAATAGAAATCATTGTTCATTATTGTGAAAACAGCATTGTCTAGCAGATATCTATTTATATCTACATATGATCTGTTTGTTTATTTTCTATCCATCCATCCATAAGATGTATGAGAAAGTATGCACTTAAAATAAATGGGAGTGGCTGGGTGCAGTGGCTCATGCCTGTAATCCCAGCACTCTGGGAGGCTGAGGTGGGTGGATCGTTTGAGCTCAGGAGTACCAGACCAGCCTGAGCAAGAGTGAGACCCCGTCTCTACTAAAAATAGAAAGAAATTAGCTGGACAACTAAAAATACAGAGAAAAAATTAGCCAGGCATGGGGCGTGTCCCTGTAGTCCCAGCTACCCGTGAGGCTAAGGCAGGAGAATCACTTGAGCCCTGGAGTTTGAGGTTGCTGTGAGCTAGGCTGACGCCACGGCACTCTAGCACGGGCAACAGAGTGAGACCCTGTCTTGGAAAAAAAAGGAAAAAAGTAGATAAATGGGAGTGTCTGATAAAAGATGCATTTGAAATGTATAAGTTAGATTATTACATGGTGTCCAGGGACTTGTATATCAACTTAGAAAATATAAAACGAGATTATTTCCTGAAATCTTTCAGATGATTTAAGAGAATATGCAAAAAAAGCTGTAGTTATGATTATGACCTGACAATATGGGAGACAATGTTTATTTCCATGGAGAACAAAAGCCCATTTTAAAATAGATACAAATTATAAAAGTATCATTGAAAAGACTAATAAATTAGATGATCTCAAAAATAAACATCTCTGTGCTATTGTACAATAACTGGATCTATGAACAAATTTCAATGATCTCCATATGTTTTTATATTCCTCTTGCTCTCCTTTTATAATAGATTCTCAGTTCAGTGGGGCCTGAAGAAGAGAACCCTGTAATTTTAACTACCTAACCTTTTTGAGTTGTTTCCCAGAAATGGCAGATTTTCCGCAAAACAAAGGAGTTGAGATTCCAAAGGCCCCTGTGCAGACTTCCTGATGCCAAGACTCACCATCCCTCACTAACCTGCTCCAATGCATGTAGCACCTCATCTATTTTAACACAATCTATATGCCCCAATACACATAGCCACTTGTTAAAAAAAACTTGCTCCTTCTGTGAATTGGGAAGTGGAAACAATCAAAAAAATCTTTCCTTTATGACTTGGAGAAAAACAAACACAGGAATCATTCTTTTCTAACAAAATCTGGTATTCTCCACACTGTGGCTTTTTTGGGCCCCAAATCTATAGACATAACTGGTCTAATTTTTTCAAACCTAATTTTACTTATTTTTCACAATACCTTTTGAAGAAGCTCTACTGAGTAATTCTTGAAAATGTATAATCCGGTTTACACTTTAAAAAGAATTTCCCCAGTCTGAATAATATGAATAGACATGTGATGCTTTCCCATGAATTGCAAAAAGATAAGTAACAAACCTGATTTCATGATAATCATTCTCATTTATTTGGTGTATTTTGCAATTACTTGTGAATACTCATGAAGCCTCTTGGATAAGCGCACACTAAGCCCACAATAAACCCACTATGATCCTAAGGGTATTCCTACTTTTATGTAAACAAAAGTATTTATTTAGAAACTTCTATGGATTTTCCTAATCTACAGTTTAAAATACAAGTATAGGTAACTCTATAAACCAGTTTACAGACCAAAACACATGTAAGGAATAATTACACTACATATAAATTTCCCCTGTAAAAGAAAATACATCTCACAGTTCCATTTCCCCCTTGGCAGAAGGGAGAATATAGGAAAGCTCAGTAAAAACAGTTAAAGGGAGGGGACATCAAATTGGAGAGTTTGAAGTTCATGACTACTAGAAGAACAGGGGAGTGGAAAGGCTCTAAGTGAAAAAGGAAACAGGCCTGGAAAGGAAATGACTTGCTCAAGTTCATGCAGGTGCCACTCCCCATCACTGGCATCACCACCTGAGTTTTGCCTCCTGTCAAATCAGTCACTGTCTCCCATCACCCCTCCTCCATGGTCTAATGTTCTACTCTTTTACATTTAACTCCACATTCTCTTCTTTTAGATGCATGCATGTGTACATATGCAGGTTATATGTTGTGTCTACATGTATGCATACATTTATACATGTGTTTGTATATTGTCTACATGGTATCTAATTAACCTAAAAATAAATGAGCATTCATAAATTAAATCAATACGATCAAATATTTTCCAATTTCACATGACTTGAGTAAATATTTTAGTCAATATGGTTAGTTTAATAAAAATAATTATGTCGTCTGACATATCAGCAAAATACTCATTTACTTAACTTTAAGGTTATTGCTTTTATAATACTTGCCTAACAGAGTAATATAAAAATGGTTATAATAAAAAGTTTAACCTGAGATGATGGCTAGATTTTTCCTATGTCTCATGAGATTTACAAACATAATTGTTAACAATGAATAAAGCAGACATAAATGGAATGGAAGTTTATAAATGAACTTATAATAATAATTATGTTTCATAATACATTTATTTAAAAATGTTTTTCAAATGTTTTTGGTAACTATACTCTTATAATTTTGCAATGGTAATTAAATTAAATGACAAATATTCACTGAATATATAGATCACTTTCAAATAAGATATAATGCTAAGACATTAATTACTATATATAAGTTTAGGCTTACATATACATTTGGTTTCTTATTTCACAGATAAAATATATTTAGATCTGTTAGTAAATATGGTCTTTTCCACAGTGAAAAACTATTCCATTACAAAGGCTATTCTTCTACACATTATAAAATGCATATTCTTAAATTATCAGTAGGTGAGTCACAGTTAATCTTCCCTACTTCTTATGTTTTCACTATGAATTAAAGCTACTAAGACTTAAAATTCTTACTAACATATGGTAACTAAAACTAGACAAAAGAAGAGAAACAATTCTACATGCAGTGTGTATAAATAAAATAAGATGTATGTTTTTGTGCAAAAGGTTATTGAAATATACATAAGGATGGCATTTCTGGTTAAAAAAAGTAACTTTGCCTAGTTTAGAAGTTATTTAAAGGTTGAATTCAATTGAAAGAAAGAAAGAAGAAAAAAATAAAAGTGATAAACTGAGTGGGTATAGAAAGTTAGAGACAGAAGAGAATGGAAATATTTTAAGAGATTATAAAAGGTGAATAGAAATCGTATCTTGTGTGGCCAAAGCTCATTGAGATTCGATAGATTTGTTTATAGGATTATATTTAGCTTTAACACTAATAATACGAAATTCAAGGGTAAAATTTGGTTTTCTCATTTAAACAAGATTTTCATAAGTATTAATTGGAGACACTAAAAGTATTTATTTCACCTTTTCAATCAACTGTAAAAAAAAAAAAGAAAAAAGAAAGAAAAAAAATGACCAAATTTCTCAGTTGAATTTTTGTGTAACTATGACCTTCTACTCTTTTCCTATTCCTTTTTGGGGATTTCCTTCTGAGCTTCACCGAGACTGAGAAACTCCTTTCACCGGTCAAATAATTCAGTCTATTTGCAACATGTGACCAATTTCTCAGCATTTCTATTGTGGACACTGCCCTCAGTCCTCCAGACCAATGGAATATATAAATGATACACTACAACATCAACTGACAACGTTTATAGAAACTTTTAACCTCCTCTGGACTAATGCTCTCCTATTGGTATCTTTAATATATGTTCTAGGCCAGGTGCAGTGGCTCATGCCTTTAAACCTACCACTATGGGAGGCCGAGGCAGGAGGATTGCTTGAGGTCAGGAGTTTGAAAGCAGCCTGAGCCAAGAGTGAGACCCCGTCTCTAGCAAAAATAGGAAAAATTAGCCAGGTGTGGTGGCACACACCTATAGTCCCAGCTACTCGGGAGGCTGAGGCAGGAGGATTGCTTGAGCCCAGGAGTTTGAGTTTTCTGTGAGCTAGGCTGACGCCATGGCACTCTAGCCTGGGTGACAGAGCAACACTCTGTCTCATTAAAAAAAAAAAAAAAATGTTCTACACCCTTTGGAAAACATTAGCTTTCTCCCTTCAAAATAACAACAGAAAAGCCCATGCACCTGCATTAAGTTGCACATAAACAAGATCTCCTTAAAGGTGATATTCTTCATTATCACGACTTCAACCTAGAAATTATGTTTATTGAAAATAACATCAAACAAAGATTCCCTCTAACCCTAGTGGTAGAAACCATATCAGGTATTGCTGACCAATCTCTGTGATGCTAAATTGAAGGTCAATATCTCTTATAACATTTGGTCACCCCTCTATCTAAAAATGGCTCTGACAAAACCTCACACTGGACTATTTACCTCAAATTTTTCTCTAGGAATGACCACCTATCTATTTTACATGGAGATTCTATTTTGGGGAAAACTGCCAATTGCCTGTCTGTCCATCAAGAAGATAGCCTCATGCAACTTAGAGTGCTTTCGCCTTAACATGGTGCCACTTCCCATGAACACATAAATAGAAATCTTCCCATAACCTTAGGAAAAACTGCTGGAAGGTCAAACTGCTACCTCTATCACAGATCAACAAAAAGCAATTGATTTACTGGCAGAGGTTGTATTGGACATCAGATTGCTTTAGATTATATATTACCTGAGCAAGGAGACGTATGTACAGTGGCAAATACCTCTCGTGTATACATAAATAGTTCTCATGAAATAAAAACTAATCTAGAAAAAATCATAAAAGATGACACTTTTAGAGACAAGTCTCTAAGAAAGAACCTAGATTTAATTTTCCTCCTGATGTTTATAACTGGCTCCCAATGGAATAGGTTTTTGTTCTTGCTCTGGCATACAAATCCTCTTTTGATTATTCCTATGAGCATTATATTTCTACTATTCAAATTATTAATGCTATGTATCTCATGGGTTTACTTCTTCCAAGGAAATTAAAATCATGGTATTCCAAAGATTAGAGATAATAAAACAAGCAACAGCAGCTATATAAATAGAGGGCTGGACTGAAGTCTCATTCTTGGCATTCTGTGAAGCCATCTCAATTTTGCTTGCAGGTGCTCTTAAAATATCTCAGTAAGCTACATCCTCTTCCCCCTTTCTCACTGTGGGACAGTACTGCCTAAGAGTGAGAATACCTGGTGATGACAGGACACCTAGACACTGAGACTTTGAGCCACAAAGCTTCTGAAGTGAAATATTTTGATTAAAACGGAGAAATATGAAAGAAAAACTTTTCGTCTGAAAAATGCAAGCCTCCTCTAAATTAGCAGGCTCAGAGAAGCACAGAAATGAGGCCGCAGTCACGTTCCACTCATCTTGAGTATTAATTAATCATCTCTAGAAACTGCTTGGTTTGTGTGTGGCCTCTAGACTGACTGACAAAAATAGCTATACATCAACCTAAAATGCCACATGCTGAACACCATAACTCACTGCATAGCTCAACAACTTACAGCCAATCACTAACCAATGTTTATGTAAATCAATAAGAATTCCTGACAAACAAGTTTGCACTGGGCAACTCCATATCCTCCTTTTCTCCTTTAAAACCTGCTTATAAGGCCGGGCGCGGTGGCTCACGCCTGTAATCCTAGCACTCTGGGAGGCCGAGGCGGGCGGATCGTTCTGAGGTCAGGAGTTCGAGACCAGCCTGAGCAAGAGTGAGACCCCATCTCTACCAAAAATAGAAAGAAATTAATTGGACAGCTAAAAAATATATAGAAAAAAAAAAATTAGCCGGGCATGGTGGCGCATGCCTGTAGTCCCAGCTATTCGGGAGGGAGGCTGAGACAGTAGGATTGCTTGAGCCCAGGAGTTTGAGGTTGCTGTGAGCTAGGCTGATGCCACAGCACTCGCCCCAGGCGAGAGAGTGAGACTCTGTCTCAAAAAAAAAAAAAAAAAAAAAACCTGCTTATAACAAACACCAAAAGCATCTCGGAGCCAAGGTCACCTGGGTCTGACTTAATCTGGCTGAGGTAAACTCTTCAAAATTATATTTTTGCCTCAGTTTCTTCCTTTAGGTTCAAAAATTTACAAAGTATTAATACCTGGTGGACAACACCAAAAATGGCCTTGTCTACAACATCAAAAAATGAGTTTGAAACAAAGTCCCATTAACAGTGGAATGTGTGAGCAAACTGGGTGAGCCACAGCCTCAGACAGGAGTATGTGTGCCACGGACTAAGGCACAGAAGCCGCAGAAAAACCTTTAGAGCATAATAGTAACAGAATATTTAAGGTAACATTAAATAATGAGAACTCAAACAGGCAAACCTGAGCCATCCTCTGCTTCATGACAGATATTTAAGCTACAAAGAGTAACAAAAAGAATCAGGATGACAGTCACCTCTGGGTGCAGAAGGGAGATGAGATGGGCCCATACCACAGCTGCCTGGGGCTGTTGATTCATCTGGATGGTGAGTCCATGTATGTTCATAGTCTTATTACTTAAATTCTGCATGAAACTATTTAAGAATTCTCTTTCCTTCTTCAGATCATATCACTCAATCCACTCCAATTTTCCAGCAAGAAAATAAGAATCTTACACTCAAATCATGGAATAAAATTCACAAATACTTGGAAAACCAGAATTAAATGGTAGCAAGATTTTATAAAGGAAACAAAAGGGAAACAGCTCAGACAAGCAGACTGTTTCATCCACAATTCACAAGGAACCCTATATTCTGCAGGTTGAACACATTTTCAAGCTTGGGGATCATGCCTACTGTAGAGATATAGCCTAGTGTGGCTCACTATTAGGTAGTGAGTGAGAGAAACCTGAGAAGCTGGGAAATTTAATTCTGGGAACTCCACACATCCTACTGCCCCTCCTCACAGGATGGAAATGCTCCCTCTTCCAGTTCCTCGCGATTTTCACCAGTGATCAAACACTCACCTGGAGTCAGTTTATGGTTCTGACTTAGGATGCCATTATTCTGACAACACTTCTAACACCAAAACGTTTGGCATTTGCTGAACACCAATCAATTCTCCAACACTAATTGGTGGTCCAGCAATTCTATTCTGACACCACCCAGAGATAGCACAGAACCCACAGCTTCAGGGCCTGGTCCCACATCAGTGCTCACACTTAAGATACCATCTGCAAGCCCTGAGGGCCCATCTATACTTCTCAATGACTGCCTGTAAATCACGGGTTCTCATAATCCCCTTCTAACGTTCAATAATTTGATGTAACTACTCATGGAACTCAGTAAAACACTTTAAATACATTTACGAATTTATTAAAGTTGCTACACTTAGGAATGCAAAAATAAAAGAGAAGTGTAGGGCAAGGGAAAGTGGTGGGGTAAGATAGGGCTGGAAAGTATATTTGGTAAATATCTGTGACTAAACAGACCCCCCATCCTTCTTGTTCATCAAGAGCACCTCACTGCAAACACACACACACACACACACACACACACACACACACACACAAAACCACTTTTCTATTATGACTTAGATGATGCTCCCTCTTTCACCTACCATAAAGCCAGACACAGACTCTACAAATTTCCATTTTTGCCTCATAAACAATTAGATGAACAATTCTGCTTTCACTGGTCTGAACAGAATACTGGTTAAGGTAACACAGCTTAAGTTACTCTCTTTCTGCCAGGTCCCTGAAACTGGTGCCGCCCCCCGCCCCCCAGCCTTAGCCAGCAGACAACCCCTTTGTGTGCCCCTTCTAAGAACAGGATGAATACAAGGTAAATCAGTTTCTGATTTTGCCACCCCACATTCTGCCTTCCCCCTCCCACACATTTTCTAAACTTATTTATTCCTGCCTATGAAAGAAAGCCCATTGAGAAGTTTCCAGATCTTATATTTGGTGCTTTTCTCATATTGCAATACTACTTTACAATAAAGTCACTTCCCACCTAAATCTGAATTTGTTTCATTTGTCAATGTATAACAATAGTCCCAAGACAATGAGAGCTGCAATCCCAGATGGGACATCACACACTTCTTCGATCTCAATCAAACCCAACCAAACTTTCCTCTGAATCCACAGATTTCCAGGGCTCCATAGCTTCTCAGTATAAAGGGCTCCTTCCATGATGTGGTGAGCAGGCTGGGAAAACTTCCAGGGTGGCTCCCCAGTAAAATAATCAGGCCTTCAATGACCTCCTCTTGCAAACTGAAGATTGGCCTTGGCTTGGAGTCACTCGGCTTATGTTTCTCCTTATCAGTCAGGGTTATTCATTTAATTGTAAATGAGAAAATACCCAGTGTTTCAAGAATCCAGCAAAATCACTTAAACTCGGATTTTATGTTTATAAAAAGGAAGGAAATTCTGAAGGAAAAAATCTCAAACCACAAGTGTTTTTTCTCTTCTCTCACACCGCATCAATCAACACAGAAGATGTCTCTGACAAAAAATGTGCAATTTCACCCTACCACCACAGAAGCAATCAATTTTGCAGGAGACACCAGCTAAACATCTTCAAATACAGTTAAATTGTGACACTATCTACCTGCAGATAGCATCAAATCACACAGAATGAGCACTCAGTCGCACAAAACTGTCCCCACTTGAGACACCAATTACAAATCCAGGCCTCCAAAACCTCTCATCAACCAGCTTCAAATATCAGTTCTGAGGACTGAACTCTGATATTTTCTTTTGCTAAAAATTCCTTCCTAAGGTGGCCAGATGAGTCAGGCTCACAAATGGTAAAATCCCACTAGGCAGGTTTTGTTAACCAAATATGGTGTGATTTACTTCCCAACCTGATTCTGGTAAAGCATTAGCATCACCTAAAAGATAGAAAGCCCCCATCTTAACTCAAGCATCCCAGCAGACCCTTATCTTAACTTGAAAGATTCTCCTGTCTGGACCTCCCAGAGTGCTCATATCTTTCTTAAACTAAGCATTTCCTTTCTGGTCTTTTAGATAAAGCCTAACTCTCTCAGCCAATTGTCAGCCAAAGAATCTTTAAACCCACCTGTAACCTGAAAGCACCCCCCTTCGAGATGTCCCACCTTTTGGGGGCAAACCAATGTGTGCCTCCCACGTATTGATTTATGACTTTACCTGTAACCCCTGCCTCTCTGAAATGTATAAAACCAAACTGTAACCAGCCACAGCAAGTCCACTTGCTCAAGGCTTCTTGGGAGTGACTCCGGGTCATGGTCCTCGAATTTGGCTCAGAATAAACCTCTTTCAAATATTTCAGACTTTGGATTTTTCCATCCACAGTTCCATGACTCCCTTTGTAGATTTGATTAACTTGCTAGACCACCTGAAAGAACTCAGGGAAACACTTACGTTTACCGGTTTATTATGAAGGATATATTAAAAGATATTGTGAACTAAAATAAAATTTTAGGGCTCACCCCCCCCCCCACCGGCTGACTAAATGGACCCCCTCGTGGCCAAAGGAATACCCTAAAACTAAATTGCCTGCCAGGAGGAAGGAAGTCAGACATGCCTTATCATGCCCCCTTCCCTTCTTGGTGACATCCTTTGTAACCCACTAACAGGCCTAAGGGTATGTAACCCATTAACGGGCCTAAGGGTATGCAAGACAAACCTGCAGGTCTTCAATTGACACAACAAATCTATGTCCAGTGACTTATCTCTGATAAAGAGCTCCTTATGTTAAAACATTCCAAGCCTTTAGACAAAGCTTCATGTCTTTAACAAATTACAGGCCAAAGAATCTTTTAACCCACCTATAACCTGTAAGCCCCCGCTTCGAGATGGCCCACCTTTTTGGGCCAAACCAATGTATGCCCCCCACGTATTGCTTTATGACTTCACCTGTAACCCCTGTCTCACTAAAATGTATAAAACCAAACTGTAACCCAACCTCTGCGAGTCCACTTGCTCAAGGCCTCTTGGGCATGGCTCCGGGTCATGGTCCTCAAATTTGGCTCAGAGTAAATCTCTTTTAAATTACTTTACAGAGTTTGGTCTTTTTTTCCGTTGACAAGATACACAAATAGCCAGATGAAGAGATACATATGGTAACGTATGGAAGAAGGGGTGCAGAGCTTTCGAGTCCTTGCTAGGCTCACCACCTTCCAGAAACTACCATGTGTTCAGATGTCCGGAAGCTCCCCAAACCCTGTCCTTTTTTTTTTTACTGAAGTTTCATTTCATGGGCGTAACTGACAATAGGCCATTTTCAATCAACTTAACCTTCGGCCCCATGGTTGGGGATGAGACTGAAAATTCCACCCCTCTAATTACATGCCTGCTTCCCCTGTCAACAAGCCTCCCATCCAGTGGTTTCTAGGAGCTTTGCAAACAAACCACACATGAACATAAGCTAAGGTGGCTTTGAAAAGCTTATTGTAAATAAGAAAAGACTGCCTTTCACCTTTACCATTCAGGAGCTCCTTCAGGAGCCAAGAACAAAAGATGAATATTTAAAGAAAAGAAATTCTCATTCCTCTAGTCATTTCGCAAATACCAAGGCTTACAGGAGCCCAGAGACAAGAATCATGGACAAAAAAAAAGAAAGAATGTATCTATCATAATATCACACAAAATGTAGGGCATTTAAATTTTGTACCTGAAAAGTATCTAGCCATTTCAGAAAATACAAGGGTCATTTAACTGTTATTTTCATGGTAACAAATTATTTTGTAAACAATCATGTGTGAACACTTCTAGGAATTAATTCTCCTCCAACCACAAGAGAGAAACTGATGCATTGGTAAATCTTTGTAATTCACCAATTTTTCTACTGCACTTTCTTGTGGAAATACATTAATTTTTCTGCAACAAAAATGGAAGAGATTTTTCCTATCTTGTTCCCCTAGTAGCATTCCCAAAACAAAGTCCTGAAATTCCAAATAAGACATATCTCTAAATAAGAGCCACCACACACTGAGGCCAGAGTGAGTGGTGGCTCACACCTGTAATTCTAGCATTTTGGAAGGCCACGGTGGGAGGATTGCTTCAGGCCAGGAGTTTGACACCAGCCTGGGCAACACAGTGAGACCTTTCCCTACAAAAAAAAAAATTTAAAAATTATCCAGCATGATGCCACATACCTATAGTTCTAGCTATTAAGGAGGCTGAGGCAGGAAGATTGATTCAGCGTAGTCATTGAGGGCTGCAGTGAGCTATAATCATACCACTGCCTTCTCTAGCCTGTGCAAGACTGAAACTCTGCTAAAACAAACAAACAACAAAACCAAAACCAGACCTGAGAAACTTATTACACTCACTCTAGGGAAGAAAACAGGTAAATAATAATTTGTAACAAATGGAATATATGAGTAGTTTTTATATTCTGAAAGCCTCCACTTCATGCCTCTATCAAAGTATTTTTTATCTTTCAACCTGGACTGCCAAAATTCATTTTACTGTTAATGACAAACTGAAGTTGAAATGAGTGAACAAATACTTTCAAGGTGACACACCCAGGGAGGAGCAGTGATGACAGAAACAGTCATGTCTGACTCAACTGTCAAGTCAGGCCATCCTATCACTTGGGACACACTCCAACACACAGCCTGCTTACCATCCTGCTCAAAGATCACGCACCCAGGAGCCACTGCACCATTCCTGCATCACACTGAGTGCCTGAAGTGCAAATTGCTTTGCAGGTTCTTGTATCAGCTCACTGGGGAGGGTTTTTCTTGTCCTTGGGGATACTTTTATCCCTCGCAAGTGTGAGAAAATACAAAGAACAGGAATCACTGTTTTTTCCCCTTAAAACCAACAACTGATTGGTTGGCCACCAATATGTCTCCAATAAAACCTGGGGTTGGGAGAAGAAAATATTAATGTCTCAAGGGGTTAGCTTTTTAGGTGAAACATACACCAAAAGACACTCTCGGCATAAGGGCATCCAGCAAGCTGGTCCCCAGAGGCTCCCGCCCCATACCTCAGGCTGTCCTGTACAAGGAGATGACCCAGGGATGATGACATTCACTAGACACTCATGACACATGGCTCCTGTGGGTGTCCTGGGTCATCCTTAGATAGCTGTTGAACCCATGACCAGAAAGAAAACAGGCGGGTGGCTCAGGACACATCACCCTGTAAAGTCTCCACAGAAGAAACTCAACCTAAAGACATCCTGGTAAGATGTCTGTGCCTAGGAAAGATAAAAAAGGAGAGGCACAAAGAGATTTCACAAAGGGATGTCAAGTGAATATTCTCTGATTTTCTCTGATCTGAAATTTTCAGCAAGAGAAAATAAGTCTTCTTAAAAGACAACGACTGTTCTGTGAAATAATAACAAACAATTGAAATACTCTTTCTTCTTGAACAACACAATGAAAAACAAATAATTGATAAGTTTTTGAATTGTGAGGGGAAGCTGGCATTTGGGAATGTGGGGAAAACTGGAAATTTAGGATTTTACTGTAAGCCCTAGAAGAGTTAACACAGGGGGCATAGTGTTGGATATGAGACCCTGCAAACCATACATATGGAAAACATAGGAAAAAAACAGTCCCTCTGTGGAGTTTTAAAAAAACTAAAGAGGTGGCAATTAGACTGAAGTCACCCTAGTGCCCTGGGTTCCTACCTAAAACAGAAATATAACTCAAATGTATTTTTTATAAATTACTACCTTAGTGCAAACCAAAATTCAGGCTTAACCAACCACGAAGAACCAATTACATGGAACAGCACCTCTGATTACATAAACAGAAAACAGCTCCTGTCATAGTCCAAAAAAGGTGACTACAAAACTGTCACCAATTCTTGAATTAGGTTTCCTTCTTCAGGCACCTTATAAAAGCCTTCCCTTCAAGGCCCCCGGTGGACCCCAAACCACGAACCATTGCTGGGTGCTTCCGGATTCGTAAACTGCCGTTTGCCCTTATACTCTTTAATGTCTTAACAGCGCCTTAGTTTAATTTTTAATGAGAGGAGGACTGGGGACCCCAATGACCATAACTCCTCCCACACACGAGTCCCCGCGCACCGAGTGAGGATCCTCCCACGACGACCCTCCTGCGTCGTCACCGCACACTGGGGAAGACGTGGAGCCGCAGGCGCAGGCCTGCCCACACAAGGCCCCTGCTGGGCCAAATATGCCTCAGCGGACGGACAGGACGCTCGGGTCCTGGCTGCCGGCCTAGGCCCAGCCCTACTCTTAGGCTTAAGGGGATTGAGGACCGAGCTCTACCAGCGGGGACTCGGATCCGCAGACAACGCAGCTGACTGTGGGGAAGCCTAGGTCCACCACAGCCACTTCCGGTGGGTTCCAACTCGCCCTCACCCCCCTCAGGACTCCTGGTCTGCACACTCACCACTTCCTGGATTCTAGGGTATCCTGCCATCCTCCACAGACACCTTCCAGTAACCCCCAGAGGACAGAAGCTGCAGCAGAGCCACCTCGACCTCCCAGAGCAATGGCGAAGGAGCAGTGAACACCTAGGAAGCTGGGAAGCCTGATGCAAGAGAAATAGGGGCCCCGCCAGCATGGTGGAAGACCCCACCTCTTCCGCTGCTCACCTGATTGGACAGTTCCCCCAGCTGTGCCCCTGATTGGATAAGGCTCCGAGCCCACCCTTTTGGGCCCTGAGTGACAAGTGATAGGACCCTACACATTCATGGCTGTGACCAGAGCTTCCTCTGTCTGCTGAGACCTGCCCCTTCCTTGAAAATGTTTGCATTTAACATTGTATATAAGGGTATATCCATTTATGTATAACATTTATGATACTCATAATTGGAAACAATAAAATTATTTTTAAATTTCAGATTTTCTAACCTTCCTGGCCTCTGGTCTTTTGAAGAGGCAGCCTAAATTTTATAGAGGGAGGTGATCCTCTCAGGCTGCAATGCCTAATAGAAATAAAATATGAGCCACCTGTTGTCACTTTAAACTTTCTAGTAGCAACATGAAAGAAAAGGCAAACAAACACATGTATTTGATTATAATTATTTAACCCAATATATCTAAAATATTGTTTCTATATGTAATCAATATAATTATTATTAATGAAGTATTTTTTTGATTTTGGTATGAAATCTTTCAAAGTCTCTTTGTATTTTAAGCTTCCAGCCCCACTGGATTCAGAAAGCACATTTGGATATACATCTGGTTTTTCCACATTTATTTATGTTAAAGTTGATCAATGCGTCCAAGTAATGTCTGCCTGTTTCTTTCATATAATTGTTTAGCATTTTTTGATTAGTATTTTTGTAATTTGATTTATTTTACTGAGGGTTGCCAAATAGCAGTTTTCTAATTCTATTATATCCTTTGAATGTATTATTTCTCTTCTATTAAGAATTGCATTTTCTCATGAGCTCATCATTATATTAAAAATTAGCCTTTTAGGGCCAGGCATGGTGGTTAACACCTGTCATGATAACATTTTGGGAGGCCGAGGCAGAATTGCTTGAGGCCAGGAGTTCAAGACCAAACTGAGCAATATAGCAAGATGCTGTTTCTCCAAAAAAGGTGTGGCAGTGTGAACCTATAGTCCCAGCTACTCAGGAAGCTGAGGCAGGAAGATCTGTCATGGCACTCTAGCCCCAGCAACAGAGTAAGACACTGCCTCAAAAAAAGAGAAAAAACTAGCCTATCAGGAAAGGAAAGATAAAAGCTTGATTCTTTCTTTTATTGATTGTCACAATAATGATGGTGTGGCCCCAGCAAACAAACGAAACATAGAAGTGACATTTTCCTAACATTATTTTTTGTGTTTTTGAGGGAATTTTATACACTGCCATCTTAGTTTATTTTTAGTTCAAATTATCCCGTCTTAGGTCAGTGGGGGACCATTCACATTGCCTCCTTTTTCCTTATACTACGAAACCATGTTTTGAGAGCTTTCTTGTTTTCTAGAACAAACAGAAGTGTGCTTCCTTTTTTTTCTTTCTTTTTTTTTTTTTTTTGAGACCGAGTCTCACTGTGTTGCCCAGGCTAGAGTGCCCTGGCATCATCCTAACTCACAGCAAGTTCAAACTCCTGGGCTCAAGCAATCCTTCTGCCTCAGCCTCCCGAGTAGCTGGGACTATAGGCATGCGCCACCATGCCCGGCTAATTTTTTCTATGTATTTTTAGTTGTCCGATTAATTTCTTTCCATTTTTAGTAGAGACGGGGGTCTCGCTCTTGCTCAGGCTGGTTTCGAACTCCTGAGCTCAAACAATCCGCCCACCTGGGCGTCCCAGAGTGGTAGCATTACAGGCGTGAGCCACCGCGCTGGGCCATGTGCTTTCTTTTGTCTGTTATGTCAGTTGCAAAAGATGTCCCATTTGGCATTTTCCTTTTTACTTGAGTTATGGTGCTTCCTGCTATACACAGTATTCTTGTTTTCTGTTGTATACTTTATCAATCTCTTATTAACCTTTTCTGGTTTGAGTCATATCCCAGATTTATGACAGCTTATAAAAATATTTATCAATATTTTCTTCTACTATTTGTATGTTTTGATTTTTGCCATTTAGATTTCTCCTTTGCCGTTTATCTTACTATAAGCATGTAAAGAATGAATCCATGTTCACCTTTTTTAGGAATATGCAGCTCCCAAACACCAAGTATTAATAAAGTTTCCCCTTCTGTAGTTTTTATTGCATATCTTCTCTTATGCACTTTGCTAGATTTCTGAATTTTCTACTGTCCTGGTCTGTTTGCCTATTTTTGCATCAACACCATACTGCTTTAAATATGGAATATTTTATTTAATAATGTGTTTTAATTTAATATAGGACCAGACATGTTCATCGTGTTTCTCAGGGACTTTGGTTATTCTTACGTGTTTCTTCTTCCACGTGCACTTTGCAAACTTATTGCTGGATTAAAAAAACTGACATAATCTATTATGAAATCAAATACAAAGCTAAAGTGAGTTTAAGGATAAATGACTTCTTTATCTTATCGAGTTTTTCTATCTAAGAATAACTTGCAACTTTTAACTTGTTTAAGTCTTCATTCATATATTTTTGGAATTCTTTATTTTTTTTTTAGTTCAAATCAACTGCACATTTTTAATTTGATTTCTCCACAGGTAATTTTCTTTTACTTTTTGAAATGTATGTTATACATTTATTGTATTCTTCACACATGGTATTCATAGATAATTGTGAATGATACTTACAAAGGCTACTGCTTTGTGCATCAATGTTATATTGAATTAGTCTGCTGAACTATTTTTGTATTAGGTATTTTCCACCAATTCACCTGTGTTTCCAAATACATAATCATATCATATGCAAATTGAGTCTTATATATTTGTTTTCATTTCTTCCTCTGCCTTCAATTGCCTTGGGTAAAGCTCACTGCAAATTTAATGAATACTATAGACTTTTTTATAGAATATTGTACTTTTTAGTATTGTTTCTGAAAATAGTAGTAATCTCTTTCGTGTTTTTCATACGAATGAAAAAGACTGTTTTGTCAATTTGAAAAGATCTTTTAATTCCTCATTTTGATGATTTTAAATAAAGAGTATTGTATGTTAAATTCTGCTAAATGGACATTTTTGCATCTATGAACATAATCATGTGACTGTTGTATTTATGTCCATGAACATGATAAATATTACCAGTGGATTTCCTACCGTTAAATTACTCTTAAGTAGTAGACATAAACTGCATTTTGTCATTATGTACTGTTTTTAATAATCAAGATTTGTTTGCTAGTATGTTATCTTGCATATTTCTATGTGTAGATAGAGATGAGATTTTTCTGCAATACTCTATTTTGGACAACATTTAAAAATTTTGAGTACCAAATGCTCCATTTTATTTTCATAATTTGATTGGAAGCACTTCTTCCATTGTAATGTTCTGGAATTGACTTAGAAGCATTGATTTATATGATATTTAAAATGACTGCACAATTAATTTCCCTGTTAAAAAACTTGATCCTGGAAATTTATTTATGAGAGCCTCTTTTGTACACTTTTCTGTTCCTGTAGATTTTATTGCTTCGTCTTTGAGTCTAAACAGGGGTCCATATTAGTAAAGCATATTTTCCTATAAACTTTCCATATTATTTTGTTTTCCAAATCAATGTACATTGATTGGTGCTAATTATTCCTTACAAACTTTAGTATAAATTTATGATACTAATTTATGATGTTCAATCTTCTACATCTAATCCATCGAAACACCCTTCTTAGTTTTTTTCTGTCATCTCGTTTTTCTTCCTACAACTTAAATAAAGGGGCATCTCAGGAATTCAAGAATTAACAAAGTGTTAAACTTTGGGTAAGTGACCTTCTGAGGGAAGCACCTAGTACAGTGTATGACACATGCCAAAGCAAGTGGATCGCTCAAGGTCAGGAGTTCGAGACCAGCCTGAGCAAGAGCGAGACCTTGTCAGTCCCTCCCATGTCAGACCTCAGCATTTCCCAGTCTCTTCCACATAAGACCCTGTCTGCCACCAAGGATCATGGAAAAGGAACAGTCTCTGCCAAACACTTTAATGTTCTTGTTGGAGATGCTGATTAGGAACGGGCAATTATTTGGGGGATTCATGACAAAGATAGAATTTTTCAGAAATAACCTCAGTTCCACTGATGTGCACTGTCATTTTCACTGTAGATAAAATGACAATTGCAGTTCTTTGGGGAGGTGAGGTTACAGAATTCCCAGAGTCTAGCTCAGAGTTTTGCTGCCTCCCTTACACACATACACTGAATACTTAACTCTCATTCTGAGACCACCATCCTGAAAGCAGGAAGGAGTCAGGTGAGTGCTTCATTTTATTTTTTAAAATATTTTTTCTGGCCGGTTGCGGTGGCTAACGCCTGTAATCTTAGCACTCTGGGAGGCCAAGGTGGGTGGATCGCTCAAGGTCAGGAGTTCGAGACCAGCCTGAGCCAAGAGTGAGACCCCTGACTCTACTAAAAAATAGAAGGAAATGATCTGGACAACTAAAAAAAAAATATATATATATATTTATGTTTATTTATTTATACATATATATATATATATATATATATATATATATAAATTAGCCGGGCATGGTGGTGCGTGCCTGTAGTCCCAGCTACTTGGGAGGCTGAGGCAGAAGGATCACTTGAACCCAGGAGTCTGAGGTTGCTGTGAGCTAGGCTGACGCCACGACACTCTAGCCTGGGCAACAGAGCAAGACTCTGTCTCAAAAAAAAATTTTTTTTTCTGCAACAGGGTTTCAAAAATACCTTATTAAATTAATTTTATGATACCTATTAAAACAGCACTTTCAGGAGTGGAAAAAAGAATTTACTGAAAATTATTTATTTTGGGTTTGTCATTTATATTTTCCTGAAGTTGTGAGGACAACGAAGGTAGATTTAGTGTTCCCCTCTCTGATCCACTAAAGCTTTGGGTTTTTAAAAAATTATTATGGGTGCATAATAGTAGTGTATCTTTACAGGGTACATGTGATGTTTTAATACAGGCATATAATGGGAATTAATCAAATCAGGGTCATTGGGGTATCTACTACCTCAGGCATTTATCATTTGTGTTAGAAATATTACAATTCCACAGTTTTAGTTATTTTAAAGTACACCCTAGCTTATTGTTGACTATAGTCACTTTGTTGTGCTAACAAACATTGTTCATTCTATCTGATTATCTAACTTTAATTTTGCATTCATTGACCATTCCCACTTTATCCCTCCTCCTTGCTACCCTTCCCACTCTCTAGTTACCACCATTTTACTCTCTGTCTTCATGAGATCAATTGTTTTAATATTTAGCTCCCACATATGAGTGAGACAGAATTTACAACAACCCAAGCCCCTAGTAACACGCCTACACTAAAGGGAGACCGCACTACATACTCAGCTGCAGACTTGTGACCCAGGTACAACCCCTCTGGTCTGCAAATCCAGAGGAAATCCCATCAGTCTAGGTATGCAACAAGGGAAGATCTTTACCTGCTGAAACTGGCTTATAAAATCTGGAAGATGTGTTTGCTCTTTCAAATGCACAAACACGAATGCAAGGTTATGTTATGCCATTTTCAATGCTTCTGTTTTAACGTAATATTAAAAATTCCAGGCAGAACTATTAGGCCAAAAAAAAAAAAAAAAGAAAACCGGCTGTCCACATAGAAAAGAAAATAGTACAACTGTCACTATTTATAGGTGACACAATCTTATATATATGACCATAAATTTGCCAAAACTGTTCAAAATATGCACTCAGTAAATAAGCAGAATATTAAATTAATACACAAATATCCATGTTTCCATACATTGACAATCAACTAATAAAAAGGAAGAAAGCAATGTCACTTACAATAGCATCAAAATATTAAAAATTTAGCAATAAATTTTTAAAAGGAGGTAATAAGCTTTACATCGCAAAAATAAAATATTGATGAGAAAAATTGCAGATGACACAAATAAATGTAAAAGCATCCCACATTTACTCATTAGAAGAGTAAGTACTGTTAAAGTGCCATGTAATCCAAAGTGATCTATAGGTTCAATAAACTCCCTATCAAAATTTCAATGGCATTTTCACAAAAATAAAAAACACAACCTTACACTTTTTATGGAAATACAATAGACTGAACAGCCAAAGTAATGTGCAGGAAGAACAAACTTGAAATCATCATACTTTCTGATTTCAAACTATATTTCAAATCTATAGTATTAAAAACAGAATGGTATGTATATTAAAAGGCACTCAACATATGGAACAGAATAGAGAGCCCAGAAATAAACCCATGTTTACAAGCCAAGTAATCATTGACAGAGACAACAAGAATACACAATGCAGAATGTATAGTCTCTTTAATAATTGGTGCTAGGAAAATTGGATATAAACAACCAAAAGAATAGAATTAGACATTTTTTCTTATGCCACCCCACAAAATTAAATCAATATAAAACAAAGACATGTGTAAGACATGAGTCCTTAAAGATCTTAAAAGAAAATATGTGAAAAACCTTCTTGATATTAATGTTGGTAATGCATTTTTTGTATACCACAGCAGAAGTATAAAAACAGAAGCAAATATAAACAGGTTGGTAAAATACGAATATTTATAGGACGGGAGAGTACATTTGCAAACCAAATGTCTTATAAGTGGTTAATATCCAAATTATATAAGAAACTCACATGAATCAAAGGCAAAAACAATAATAATAATAAAAATAATAACAATTAAAAAACATGCATGAGGCTGAACAGATATATACCCAGTAAAGACATATAAGTGGCCAACAGGTATATCAAATGTGCTCAACATCACTGATCATCAGGAAATTTCAACTCAAAATCATGATGAGATATCACTTCATACCTGTTAGGATGCCTAATATCAAAAAGAAGACATAAGTTTTGACAAGGATATGAAGAAAAAATATTCTGTACACCGTTGGTGCATTGTAAATTGGTAAATTCATTATGAAAACAAGTATGGAAGTTCTTTAAAACATAAACTAAAAGAACTACCATACAATTCAGCAATCCCACTTCTGTGTATATAACTAAAGAAAAGAAAATCAGTATCTTAATTAAATATATGCACTCCCATGTTCAGTGCAGGACTATTACAATTGTAAAGATATGAAAACAGCCTAAATATTTGTAAATGCTGAATGGACAAAGAACATATGGTATATATACACAATAGAATATTATTCAGTTATAAAAATATTATTCAACCGTTTCAACAACAAAGATGGACTCAGAGGACTTACACTAACTGGAATAAGCTAAGTAGACAAAGACAAATTTCCATGATCCCCTTA
>RJWJ010005772.1:0-66220 GCA_004363605.1 Indri indri
TGTCGGGTAGGGAGAGAGGGGGAAGGGGGAGGGGCGAGGGGGAGGAGGGGACGGATATATGCATACACAAAGGGTGCAATGCGCACCCTCCGAGAGATGGACATGCTTGGGACTGGGACTTGGGGGGAAGGGGGGGCAAGGGCATCATACGTAACCTAAACACCTGTACCCCTATAAACAACAAACAATTAAAAAAATATATATATATCAAATATAAAAAATAAATAAATAAATAAATAAAACAATAAGAAAATTCATGTGGTAGCTAATTACAAAATGAATATAGAAGTCAATAGCTGTCTTATATTTGAAGAATAATTAATTCGAAAATAGAATGGAAAAAAGACCTCTAAGACAAACAAAAAATCCCCAAGAATATGTTTAATAAGAAATGTGTATGATTATTTACGAAAACAATGAAATTCTGCTAAATTATATCAGATTAAATGCTAATATGTGGTGCCCAGCAATGAGTAATTGTTTCAGTGAATGTTTGTTCCCTTCCTACAGATTTTAGGCATTGTAGGATACAGTGGAGGCAGTGCTGCACCCTCCTGCACAGACATCTGAGGTCTTTTCTCCCAAAGCAGATGGGGCAGATATCATCAGTGGAGAGGTTGCAAAATGCCAACGATCTTATTTGTAGAGAAACTTCAATAAATGAAAATTTAATGTAGAAACCAGTTAAAAGGCCCATGGAGGCCATTTCTTACAAAGAAGATCAAATCCAGAGATCAGTTGCCTCAAATTGCTAGAATCAATGATTAGAAGAGAATTGTACAAAGCTTTATCTTTCAACAAATTACTCCACCCATGCTTAAGGACAATGAGTAGTTTACTTTTTTGAAAATGTAAAGTTCAGGAGAAAAACAACCCAAGCAAATAGAAAAGGTAGTTCTTTAGACTTACAGAAGAAAAGCATGTACCTATTTAGGGAGTGTTTTAATTTTTCCAAAGGTTTATATTTGGTTTAATGATATGATCTTGATATTATTATGGAAATAAGCTGCAGTTTCTAACTATGTTGTACAAGATAATTATTGGGTGTTTTGAATCTAAAGTCTTAGAAAAAATGTTTAATCATAAGCTAAATTGATCATAATTACAGGAGTTGTAATAATGTGGATTTGGATCTACACTGAGTTTTCGATTGGAAAGATAACAATAGGCTTCCCAGAGGTGTCAGGACTATTGTCCTCCTTATAGATCAATCACTTTTACAGTGTAGTGGAAATTTTGTTGTTGTTCACAGAGTTTTGAGACAGGCCCCGCTATTCCTCTTCCAATACATATCTCTTTTTTCCCTAAAACCTAATTTTTGGCTAGCCTCATTACCAATGGAAAAAAGACAACATTTTCCAGAATCCCTTGAGTTATGCGTGGTCAGATGACTAAGATCTAGCTGATGTCTTATGTTTAACTTCCTGGAAAAGGATTCTTTTCCCACCCTTCTTTTTCCCCCTCCTGCATTCCTGCTAGCTGGAAAGCTTCTTTTGTACATGTGACAGAAAAATATACTTTTATTTAGTTAAGCCATTATTATTTTGAGTATTTATCGTCACTCAAGGTAACTTAGTTCAAACTAAAACAAAATTAAAAAATAAATTGAAAAAATTAATAAGGCCACCTTCATGTTAGGTGAAAGAAATTACATGGAAGCTAATGATATTTAAATCTTGTTAAAAGGTTTTGTTTGGGATCCTATAATTCCTTCTTTTTGGTTTATTATCTTATGCTTAAATTTATGGGTTATTGCTGATGACTCAATCATTATAATAACATGATCAGAAGCCTCTCATTGAACAACTACTGCAATGCCTATTTGCTGCACTATTTGAGAATATTCAGTTCTGACATATAGGACAAGAAAAACAAATGGGATGGATGAAATATGAGATATGTTAAGCACAGTTAATGAATAATTTAGCAGCTTGTAAAGAAAGGGAAAAAAATCTCATAAGATGTATGAGGCATATGTAGACAAATAAGTTAATAACCTAAGAAATATGTAAGAAATAGATACAGTAAATAAAATGTGTGTGTTAAGCTTATATAGAAAGGGATGGAAGAAACAAGAGAAACTTAATGTTCATGACAGATGAAGAAAAGTCCTGAAAGGATTATTTGAACATTATTTAGCTTTCCAGTTGCTTCCTATTTGCCTCAATTAAGACTTAATATCTGCGTTAAACTGACTTTTTATTTCACTGTTCTGAGGGAAGACAGCAAAAGCTTTAAGCACAGACAAAAGCAGGCATCCTGCAGTCATCCTCATGCGCTGCCCAGAATCACCTGCGGGATTCGTTTCCTGCTCTTTTTGTGGGGCCCCTCTCATCCTTTCACATTCACGCCCACGTTGCCCAGAAGTTTATACTTCGTCACTGCCCAATAATGTGCTGGGCAGTGCCTGTCTGTTCTCCTTGCTTGCACAAAGGTCTTCCCGGTGAATTCTATCATAAAAATAGTCAAATTTTCAGTGCACACATCTGTGCTCTCACCTAACATAGTTCCTTAGTACAAACTTCAGACTTCCAGAAGATACGTTTCTGGTGAACTGACTGATCTTTGAGCTGAAGGAAGAATTGTGGGATTAACAGTCTGCTTATAATGAATGTGGCTGTCACCGTCAAAAGAACAATGAAACACTGTAGCTCTGGATTTACTACTTCTGAGCAAATAACAAAATGGATTAACTCTTCAGGAGAAAATCACTGCTATAGCCGGGTATTTCATCATCTCGTCATGCCATCAACTGAAATGGCAAAGGATCTGAAAATAAATTTATCAATAGCTTAGTAAAAGAGATTAACATCCTACACATTCATGAATTAAAAATAAAAGCCGTTTTACAGATCCATAGATAGAAACAAAAGGAGATTGTTACACAGGCCCAACACTTACAGGGACATGAACAATTATTAATTTTTTAAAAAATATATATGTGTGGTTTTTTTCACTTAAAGAAAATCTGTATTTGGTTATTTTTCCTATGAATTTTTTTAAAATTCAGAAAATTCAATCATGTATATAGGAAAGGGCTGCCACTGTCATACCTCAGGGTTTTGTCAGTATCGCTGGTTTCCCTGCCTTTTTCGTTCCCTTCTCCGAACTGTTCTCTACACTGTTTCCAGATAACTTTTTAAATTGACAATCTGATTGTGTCACTCCTTTGCTTAAAGCTCTTCAGTGAGTACCTATGAGATAAAATTCAAACTCCTTGCATGACAGAAACTCCCTTCACAATGCAGACTCTTTAACTTTGGTGTTCTCTTCCTTCTCTCTTTGCCCTGTTCTCTGTCCCCACCACCCCCCTCCGCGGGGAGCCTTGGGCAGACAGGCCACTGGGTCATCACTGGCGAGGACTCTGCACCCATAAGGCCTTTGATTGCTTCCAGCCCCACCCAGGCACCAGCCTCCACTCTCCGTCCATGCCTGTGGCTGCCGGGGCTCTGGCGTTCCTGCCCCTCCCGTCTCCCTCATCTCTTCCTGTCCAGCATCCGCTCCACTATGCCCTTTCCCCCTCGACAAAAAAAAATCCACACTTGAAACAAATCACTAAGATCAGATGTCTTCTCATTCCTGAAGGTCTGGGGAGCTTGTCAATTAAATTATAAATATAAATAAATAAATAGATAAAATAACACACATTCCTTCAGTTGCCATCCCCTGCTCCTGGGGAAATGAGCAAGAAAATATCTCTAAGCCAGCAAAGACCAAAATACACATATACATATTGTGTTCATATACATATACATGCATGTATGTGTGTATACTTATATGTGTGTATGTATATATCTGTGTGTTTGAGTATTATATATGCACATATATGTGTATTTATATGTTTGTTTGTATATTGAATATTTATATCTTGCTACAGGGTAAAAATTGTTACATAATGGAAAACTTTACTTGGCTCTTAAAGTCAGAGCCAGAAAATGAATATAGGAAGATGCAACTGTCTCTCTCTCTTTCTCTCTCTCTCTTTTATTTTTTTGCTAAGCATAGTTCTAGCAGTAAACAAAAAATGTGCAAAATTCTTCTTCTCATAGAATTTATGTTTCAAAAGGAGAAGACAGACAATACACACAAATAACTATAGAAAGCCAGCAGCGCAAGTAATGGGCAATAATAGTGACCACGCGAGAGCATTGTTATTTGAGATGTATTTCTAGGGCGCTCCTCAAATGCCAGTGAAAATCGCCTCTGACTTTGGAGGCATAAGCCTAGTGCATTTTTTTGTTTGTTTCAATATAGAATTTCCATTCCTATGTTTATTTACAATGCAACTTTTTTAAACATTTTGAAACGATTTTCCAATTAACTCCTAAAATACCATCCAAAAAGTTGAAGCTCACTAATATAGACCCTACACATAAAAACAAAGTAATAAGGAAGAAGGTGGGACTTTGAAGAAAGGTACTGTCTCTGTACCAGTCAACCTAGACTGAAGAAAGCTATTTTAATGTAAAAAAG
The DNA here is from genome assembly GCA_004363605.1 of Indri indri. NCBI lineage: Eukaryota > Metazoa > Chordata > Mammalia > Primates > Indriidae > Indri > Indri indri. The sequence goes on from RJWJ010005772.1 coordinate 4,474, forward strand.
TAGCCTTAAAACAGTCAAAGCAAAGAAGAAAACCAAAGGACTACAAGGGTGTCCTTGTTGAAGTAAAGCAAGTCTAACCAATATATTAGATTTTCCCTTAATAATGCTTTTCCTTAATCCACCTTGTCCTTAGTTCTGCAGTCTCAGAGAAATTAATAAATAAGTAGTTTTTTGAGGGGACATTAAACAACAGAATAAATAATATTCAAAATCATCTCTTTAATCAATCTTCTGTAAAGGCTGGGACATAATATTTAGTTACAGCTGTGTAAAGGTACTACAATGGTTTGCTTTCTGCAATTACTGTTTTCCTCATTATACAAACATGCATTCAAAATGGATGGCATATTTTTAACTTTTTACTGGGAAATAATTTTGAACATACAGAAAGTTAAAAAAAATAGCGCAAAGAACTTGTGTACCTATTTAACTCAGATTTATCCATTGTTAATATTTTGCTCATCTGCTTTATCTTTATTGCTACCTACATTTTTCCTGAACTCCTTAGTGTAAGTTACATACATACGACACGACCCTTTACCCATCAATGCTGCAGTGTGTATTTCCTAAGAATTAGGATCTTCTCTTACATAACCACTACATAGTTTTTAACATTTAATGATGTACCAACAGTATCAGCAATTTTATCAACTGAACAAAGACCTACCTAGCTAGCTCTTTTTTTCTTTTTTTCATTACAGGATCCAGTCTAGGAATGCACAGTTCACTTAATTTCCAGGCTTTTTGAGTCTCTTTTAATCTGGAATAGTTCTTTGGCTTTTCTTTATTTATTATGACATTTTTGAAGAATATATTCTTCCCCTCTCCCCTTCTTAACAGAGGATCATCACTTGCAATTTTCCAAATGTTTCCTCATGATTAGATTCAGGTTTGCACTCTTAGCCTGCAGAGAATTATACGAGTCATTTTATGGCCTTCTTAGGGTGTCACATGTGGAGGCACATGACGTTCATCCGCCTTTCACTGTCGATGTAAATTTTGATCCCTTGACAAAGGGATAGTCCAGTTACTCCACTGTGTACCTACTATTTTTTTCTCTCTTGCAACTAATAAGCAATCTATAAAGAAATACTTTAAGACCATGCTATATCCTGCTCTACATCAAAATTTCCCCTCAGGATTTATCATTCATTGGTGATTTTTGCATGAACCAATCTCTACTGTGATGGCTGCAAAATGATGATTTTCACATTCCAGCACACCCTGTGCACTGACCAGGCATCACTCAACCTTCTGCTGTGACCAAGAGTCCTCCCTTTTCCCCAGTTATTTACTCATTTATTTATAGTCAGGAGTACTTTTGGATTCACATTTTGTTCAATGTTTCTGGATGTATTACTATACTTACTTATTTTGATTCTCAAACTGTTTAAGATTTGGCCTGTGACCTCCTGGGTCCTTCCTTATAATTTGTCCCGGATGGTATATTCCTTAATGTAATGTATGGTAGGACCACGGCACCAATGTTTCTCGGTGTCTAGTCTCTCATTGTCCTGCACATGTCACCCAGGGTGCTTATAAATGCAGAAACTTGTTCATACTCAAACCTACTAGACCAAACTTTCTGGGGATTAGCAAACCCATAGGATTTTTATGAACAATAAAATTCAAAATCGATGACATAGATAATGTCAAAGAAAACTTGCACCAAAGTTAAACAGGCAAGGAAGACTTTCTTCAAGATTAATGCAGTAGGGGTTGAAACTATTATTATAGGAGACAGATTTAACTCAACTCTGCTAAAACAAATGAAGGAAGGGATTTTAAATGCTGGAGTGAGTTTATGGAAAAGTACTGAAGGACTTTAGGAAAGAAATTGGTCTAAGTGATTAGACCACTTCTGTTTTCTAATTGGCGCTTATCCAAGTTAGGCTCCACAGAGACTGGGAGATGGGGGCCTGTCTTTCTAGACGGTTACATTTCAAAGGGATAGCTCTCAGGTCCTTAAGAAAGACATTCCTGGGTTGTAAAAGATTTATATCTCAAAGGGGCAGAAAAATAATTTACAATTGCAAGTTTTCTGAAGTAAGTTCTCTAAAAAAGGGGAGCTCAGGGGCCCGTAGTCTGGAAGGAATTTGTCTAAAGTTTAATGAAACTGAGGGGAATGTAAGACTCTCTTGGTCATTCCCGCAAAGGCAGAGGCCGGGACTATCTGATTCACCTGCAGATTCCCTGTGGGTAGCTCAGTTCCCGCATGTAGCAGGCTCTCAGTAAGTATATGTGGAATGAATGAATAAATGAATTGTTCCTTTTGTGATGAGCATCATCAGGGAAATTTTATTTTATTTGCAGAAATTTACTTACACTGTGTAAGTGTTCCTCTGTTTCTTTAGGTAGTATTTTTCAAACCTGCTTGAAAATCCAAAAATCACCTGAGGGCTTCATAAAATTCAAATTCCAGAGCCATACCTAAGATATTACTAAATTAAAATGTCAGGAAGTAGGGATCTAAGTCTCTGTATTTTAATGCAATTTAAAATGCTACCAATGGAGATGATTTAAGTATCTGTTTCCTTAATATGTCAGCACCATAGGATCATATTTAAAAAGACTCAATCTGTGTTTATTTTGTCAAGATGTCCAGTGACTGTTTTAACCTCAAATTTAAAAAAGGGATTCAGTTGCCATTTCCAAACATGAGGGTACCTGTGGTGTTATTGAGCATTGGTCTTAATCATACCCTCTTCTTCTGTAGCCCAAAGGTTTATGGGAAGCATAAGAGCAAGGCCTGCTGAGATTTCAATGCAGCCTCAGCTACTGCTGTGTTCTGAAGTCTGCAGGCATTGAGCTATTAGCATTTGTATCAATTACTATTAAAGCAAAAGTTTGGCCCAACCAGATCTCTTGAGTAAGACTGTGATTAAAAAAAATTCACAAAATACTTTTCTTTGAATACATCCTAGATTCTATCCCCAAGATGGTGGGCAACATTTCGTCCTAGGGAGGCTATGACACATATCCCTTCTTTATATCTCTTAAACCCTGGATGGAGAAATTAATTTTCTATGTAATTATTTTAATTGGGATTAAAAATAAAAAAAGTATGCACTAATTAATATCAATTATATAATTCTCAGAGAGTTGGAGAGAAAACCTCTAAATCTTGCATTACTGTGAAAATTAAAGTTTTATTCAAAGGCTATGGGGATTACAATAAAAGTAATTTCCAAAGCTGGTTAAGAGCTTTCTATGTTCCAAGAACTCCTCTAAGTGGTTCCTCGGCATCGTCTTATTTAATCATCACAATGGCCCCATGAGGTAGGTAATTATTATTCTCATTTTACAGATGAAGACACTGAGTCTCAGAGAGGTTACTTAACTTGCTCAAGGCCACACACCTAGTAAATGTAGAAGCAGGACTTCAATTGTTAGGGGCTGCTTTCAGAGTGAGTACCAATGTAATATTTTAAACTGGTGGTTCTCAGCCAGGGACAATCTTGTCCCAGAGAACATTAACAATGTCTGGAAACATTTTTGTTTGCCACACAGAGGGGCAGAGAGTGTGTGTGCTATTTGGCATCAGGGCCAGGGATGCTGCTGAATATCCTACAACACACAGAACAGCCCCCACAACAAAGGATCATCCAGCCAAAAATGTCAGTAGCACTGAGGTTGACAAGACCTCCTTTAAAATAAAGCCTGAAGTTAGTGTCAATAGCAAAAACCAGATTAGATCTTTGATATCACTGGTGATTGCTCCAGGCCGACTGAGTGAGAGAGGACCCCCCCAGTCCTGAGGACCTGTGAAAGCTCTCCTATTGCTGGGGGCAGGAGGGGGTAGAGCGGACACGCAAGTAGTGATTTTCCTTTTCGAGGAGAGTAGGTTGATTTGCAGACGGATCTGCCATGTAAACTAAAGAAAGAAACTTAGCACATTGGAAAATAAAACTTTTTGAATTTAACGTTTTATGGAATCCATAAACTATAAATATATAGTATCTTGAGAATGTCTCACACCATTACGGAGGAAAATCCATACTGTCAATTTCAAGCTCTATGTAGCAAAGCCCAGAGAAAACACCAAAGAACTGAATTCCTCTGGAACATTAAAAATCTCTAATTTAGTCAAGTGCTTCATCAAACTGCTTGCCAGAGCCGTTGATTGTAAAGGTGTCTGTTTCCACAGCAAATCTCTGAGTCAACTCTACCAGATGTTTTATTTCATGAATAATTGTTTTCTTCAAAGGTATTTTCATTTGAGAGCAAGACACATTGAAATATTAATTTCTGCAAAATTGAGCCAATTTAGGTAACATACCTTCAGTCTTATATTCATTAAGAGCGAAGATTCTATTTAGTTGTAATTAGGATGATTTCCTTGATTTAGAATTAAATTTTGGTTAAAGTTAGCAATTCAAATATGGCAAAATCTTAATATGTTATTAAAATCAACATAATTTTATATTTCCTTGCTTGATTTTTTTGAACTCATGAATTAAAATATACTCTAATTGGAAAAGGAATAAAAGTAAGATTCTGTCAGAAATTAAATTTAATCATTCTTTTTAAGGACTCAGCTGATAAACTGAGAAAATATTAAAGGAATATTTTATTCTTATTTAAATTAATGAACTACATGAATACTTCTTTCTCCAGTCATCTCTCACGGTCAATATACCTAAGCCATAGGCATTTAATATCTATTTAAATGTTTGATTGATTCCTTTCTAAACCATCATCTTTACAGTCTTTGAAACAAATGACAATAAAATGAAATTCTTTGGATACCTCTGATAAATAAATCCTTTTGTGTGGAACCAAATATTCAAAAATATATCTTTCTGACATAGCAGTTCTTATTTACTAATAATAATTTCCTGTCAAATGTAAAATGCTGCATGTAAAATATTTTCCAAATTTAAAGTGGTTATGCATGAGCAATCAATGTGCACTTTCATTTGTCAAGAGTAAGAAGAAGTTATTACCAAGCAAAGCAATTTTAGAGTAAGAAGAGCTTTAAGAGTTTAGCTAGTACATTCTGTTCTTTAGAGCTGAGAACACTGATGTCAGAGAGAATGACTTTTCCAACATAATGTAGAGTACAGCTAGGACTGGATGTCAGGCCACTGATTCCATGCAGACTCTTCTAGACCTTTTGCCACTATTCCCAGAAAGTAAAAATTGGGTTTATCCCCACTCAATACTTTGAATGCCAAGTATGGCATAATGTACCAAACTAGATGTCGTAGTCAACAGATGTCAGAGAGTAAAATCTAGTTGGAAAAGCAATAAATAGAATAGACAAGAAATGGTGATGCGTGGCATGGACTATAGTAGAAGAAGATCAGTTCCAGTTGGCATGAATAGGATCATCTTTAAGAGGAATAGCATATTTGAGTCAGCTCTTCAAGTGGGAATGAGATTTCAAGAGAAAAAGAAGAAGAGGAACTTTCTGGGTTGGAGAACTATGTGAACATACAGAGGTAGGAAATCATAGACATTGCTGGGAAAAATTGAAAAGACTTATTTTCCAGGGTATGTGATTTGCACAGAGAATGTGGAGATAAAGTTAAGAAAGAGAAGCTGGAGCCTGATGATTCTAGTGCCTTACGTGTCTTTGAGGATTGTAGAATGGGTCCTGGCTGCTGCTAGAAGCAAATGATGGAAAGAATTCACAAGAATGACTCCTTAATGTGATCCTGTCTAAGCCTGCTTTGTCACTAGAGGATACGTAAATGACACATAATATGAAGGAGATTTTTTGTGTATTTCTAGGATTTATTTTTTGTGGTCAGATACTGTGGAACCCAAGTAATGAGATGAAATTGTATGAACCTACTAAAATTGCTGCACATGAATGTTGCAACTTGAGATTTTTAAAGTTTCTGATGATACTTGATTTTAATGTCATTGTATTCCTGACATTTGTAAGTCAAATCAGAAAACTACAGAAGTAATGAATTATGGATGTAGTTCGACTTAAAGTTGTCAAACATTTGAAGTTCACTAGTAAAGCTTTTAGTGACAGAGAAACATAATTAAATGGCCAAGAAAATAAAGAATTAGAAGAGAACTTTAAATAAAAACCTAAAAGAATGTACTTGTCATTGTTCTACCTTTCATTTGTGTTTTTGTAATAATCCAGGGATTCTCTTACTGTGCAGTTTGAGCGCTTCCTTGGAAAGAGTTTAGGATTTCTTTTTCTTATTATACAGTCATTCTTTTAAAGTATTAATAATTACTGGCAGGGGGAATCATATAGGTCATTACACTTTTAAGTCAATTCCAGGATGCTTGAGCTAAAGGTATAAGTATGAAAATAAAATGAATATTTTCAAGTTTGAAGGCAATATTTCAATTTGAATCCATGGTTTCCTATGACAATACAAAGCATGGAGCTCCAAATGGTGGTGTTGGAAAATGTACTTAGGCAGTCTGACTTCAGAGCATGTTCTTTCAACTATTGTGCTATGTTGTTTTGTAGGGCATGGGGAGATCTCTAGGCCAAAGAAAAAAATTGAGGAAAAATAAGGAAGGACTATTAGATTAATGAGCCCTCACATTAAAGCAAAGTCAAAGAAACCTATACTTAGTAAAGACAGTATATTAGAATTCATAACAAGAGTGTACTTTTTTGTAATTCCCCCTGAAAAGAACCAGGACTTATTGGAGAGTAGCTGGCTCTATTTGAGGCCAAAAAATCTCTAAATTAGTCTATGACATTTTGTTATTGCAAGAAAACAAGGATGCTTTCAAAGGCTAAAGAATCTAGATGCAATGGGCTTCCAGTGGCTATACTGTCACAACTAAGCATAGGGGTTGTGCTGTAACAAAGTCCAACAATGGGTTCAATTACTACCAATTGGCATGGAGAACAGCTATAAATTCATGATGATGCTCAAAATAAATAAACAATATGAAATATGTGTGTGGACTAAATGTTTCTGTCCCCACCCCAGCCCCCAAATGCATATGTTGAAACCCTAATCCCTGGCGTGATAGTATTTGGAGATGAGACCTTTGGAAAGTAATTAGGTCATGAGGATAGAGCCCTCATGGATGGGATTAGTGCCCTTGTAGGAAGAGGCATGAGAATGATGATCTCTCTCTCTACCATGTGAGATACAGCAAGAATGTATCCATCTGCAACCCAGGAAGAGGCCTTCACCAGCAGTCAAATCAGCTGGTGCCTTTATCTTAGACTCCCCAGCCTCCAGAATGGTGAGAAATAAATTTCTGTTGTTAAGCCACCTAGTACATGATATTTTTGTTGTATCAACCTGAATTAAGACAGTATATCTGTTCCTTCTCTGAATGGTCAGCCCACACCCAATAAGATTTTTCATCCTTGTTTAATTAAATTAGAGATATAATCAAATATGCCAGAGAATGTATGTTTGGTATCTTCTTTCCAATTTATGGTATTCTCTGAAATAATACAACCTTTAATACACCTTAGTTCCTTAAGATCTGTTAAACTTTTATATCAATCATGTTACTCAATGTTCTATACCAACATTTCTTCTTTTGATAGATGGGTAATTGTATTCTGATTATATGTTTATAATAATACCAAATTCACAGGATTGTTGGAGATGATTCCTAGTACATAATAAGGTCTCAAAAATGTATTCTATTATTATTACTACTGTTGTTGATGATGATCGTGTATGAAATAAATGTTCTACCAGATTTCATGTGACCAAAATGACGGGATCTCTTTCTGTGTTTGTCACTAGCCACTGGGTGCCCCTTTGTCACCTAACTTTAACTTATATGACACAAGACTATCCTCTAATAATTATGATAACTTTTTTCCAAGGGATGTAAAATGATGAATATGAAGACATCTATAGGGAGTAATTTGTTTTTGTATTAACTGTCATTATTTCTAAAATATAGGCTGTTTCTAGTTTAGTGGCCATTAGTGTTTTATGAAACTAGTAAAGATAGCTATTTGAATTTATAATATATCTTCCCCTAGCATAAGGCAATAAATGGGAGACACTATCCTCCCCCCACTTCAGTATGTTGGGGAGAAAACAAAGAGAGTCAACTTCATACTTATCTAGCCCCTTACAAATATAGAATAATGATCATCAATATGAGTGTTTGGGGAAGCAGAGTATAGAGAATATCCTAGAAAACCCTGGTACCCCAATGTGCTGGAACTTCTCTCGACACTAGAAGACTGTTGTCCTGATTCAATCTCCCTGGGCAGTTCTCAACCTCATGAATAAAAAGTCAGCATTAGGAGAGAAGGAAGAGATCAAAGGGAGATATTCAGACAGAGATTACAGGAAAGCCATAACTACTGAAAATGGCCAGAGAAGGATTTGCATTTTGAAATAATGTTTAAATATTTGTAATGACAAGACCTTTTTGAGGGGGAGGAGGGGTAATCTGGGACATGGTGAGATGAAAAAGAGTGTGTTCTGAATTCTCCTTTGTCCCTCCTGTGGATATTCATTTTAACACCTATCATTCAATAGAGCCTCCACAGGTACTTAAGTCAGCCCGATATGGTATAACTTATTTAATTTATGATATACATGTACTAAAAGTCCTGAACTTCTCTGAAGCCTGAACTCTCTACCCCTCTAAGTTCTGAGAGGACAATGAGTAAAGAAAATCACAAAAATGCAAGTCACCATCACCTAACACCTCCCAGGTGAGGGATACTAGGTAAGAATCAGAAGGATCTTGCACACTCATGGTAAAGACAATTTGGGAGAGCAGGTGACAGCAGCTATTCATGTGAACGCATTGCTTGGAAATCAGAAACAGTACATTTACCACTCTAATAAACTCCAAACCATATCATGACCCAAACAGGTTAAGAGTTTATTTTCACATATTTAAATTTCAAATAGACAGTCCTATTCTGTCAGCAGCTCTTCTCCAGGATGTGATTCAGGGATGTGGGCTGTTTGCTTCATGTTTCTCTACTACCTCAAGTCCTGATTTCCAAGGTCACCAAGTTTGTCTGCCTCAATTCTGAAGGGGAAAGAACATGATGGATTCATCACCCATGGGAAGTTTTTTTTACATACAGACTTGGGAATAGAACACATCACTTTCACTCACATTCCATTGGCTAGAATTCAATCACATGGCTACACCTAACTGCAAAGGAGACTGGGCAATGCAGTCTAGTTGTGCGCCCAGAAGGAAGAGGAAGTTGATTTGGTCAACCATTAGCCACTGACCTCTTGGAAAAATGCTAAGAAAAATCATACTTTAAACTTTTAACTGTCTCTTTAAGAAGCATTCTGCCTTTTAAAAAATTATGTAAAACAATATCCATATGTACTTATGCATGTATGTATTTTTAATTCTCACAAATGGTCCATATTGAAAGAGTCAATCTAAAAATTCATCATTGATCCCACTGGGCTTGAAATCAAACTCATCACTAGTTGGACAACCCTATCAGAGATTGTTTATTCAGACAGGTTCCATACACTAATTCTGTAGTATGTCAGTGTACTGTGTGGTATAAACTATAGTGTAAATGGACTGGCTCTTAACATACACCATCTTGCTGATTTTCCTTAGAACATGACTAACAGACATTGACAGACCTCGCACTAGAGATTGTTCACACCTGTGTTTATAATTGACCCTAAAGCTGCAACAAGGACTGCTCGGACAGAATTCCAGGTGTTCAGGAACGCAAGCTGAATTTCTATTTTAATTAATGCTTAAAAGTAAACCACATTTTTCAAGTATATAATACACCATTATTAACTATAGTTACCATGCTGTACATTAGGACTCCAAAACTTACTCATCTTATGACTAAATGTTTGTGCCCTTTGACCAATAATTCTCCATTTATCCCAAGCCTGACCCTTGGTAACCACCATTCTGCCCTATTTCAATGAGATTGAGTTTTTTAGATTCCACACATAAGTGAAATAATGTGGTATTTGTCTTTCTGTATCTGGCTTATTTCACTTGAAATTTTCTAAGAGTACATCTTAAGTATTCTCACCACACAAAAAAAATGGGTAACTGTGTGAGGTGATAGGTATGTTAATTAATTTGATCATGGTAATCATTTCACAGTGTAAATGTTTATCAAAATATCACATTGTACATGTTGAATTTATACAATTTTGTCAATTATACCTCAGTAAAGCTGAAAACAGGAAATTGCATTAAGAGAATAAACATACAAAAGAGAAAATCATCTGTCATAATAATAATAATAAACATTTCCCATTTTTCTTTTTTTTTCTTTTTTTTTATTTCAAAATATTATGGGGATACAAACATTTTGGTTACATATAATGCCTTTGCCTCACCCAAGCCGGAGCTGTAACGTGCCCATCCCCCATACAGTGTGCTTGTCATCCATTAGTTGTGAGTTTATCTACCCCGACCACCCTCCCAACTGAGGGTGAATATTACTACCACATGAGCACCTTAGTGTTGATCAATTAGTACCGATTTGATGGAGAGTACATGTGGTTCTTGTTTTTCCATTTTTGTGATACCCCACTTCAAAGGATGGGCTCAAGCTCTACCCAGGATAATATAAGAGGTGCTAGATCACCATTGCTTTTTGTAGTTGAGTAGTATTCCATAGTGTACATATACCACATTTTATTAATGCACTCATGGATTGATGGGCACTTGGGTTGTTTCCACATCCTTGCAATTGTGAATTGTGCTGCCATAAACATCCAAGTGCAGGTATCTTTCAACAGATGTTAGTTTTGTATTTGTTTGGTACCATTCAAGCAGTTTTCATCTGGGTTTTACCACACCAAGCATACATGTACAGCTTACTGGAAAAATATGATTTTTTGATCCACTGTCATTACAACCTGCCTCATGGAGTAGCTTTGGAAATACTGTATCACCCTGTCATCCCCAATTTTACCGTCCTGGTGCCCTTTATAAATTTACGGATTAGGAAGACCTGCAGAATCAGAAAACTACTTCAGAATGGGTCTGAGTTTGGAGAAAAGCTAAGTAGCCTAGGGAAGCTATTACTGAGAGTGGTCTCTCCCCAGCTGGGGAACATTTCAAATTTAAAGATTAAAAGCATCCTAACCAATTCAAATGACATATCAGATGAGTGTGTTAGAGATCTCTCCACAATTTCTTTAAAATTCTACTTCATCTTTATAGGGAAAGAAATATTAATAAGTTGGGACATTATTTCTTAAATTGGCACATTCATTAGGTGTCTCTTCGTGAAGAATAATCAAGCAGTTTCTGTGAAGCGAAGATCAGTAAGCCCCGGCCCTGCATTAACAAATGACCATTTAGTGAAAGTCACAGGAGAGCAGGGGTGGGGACGAAGATAAAATCTCAGGTGGGAACATGGAGGACAGATGTTCTGAGTAGCTGCTTTCTCATGTTGTAGAGAAAGATGGGCAAGGAAATAAGCAAAGAATGAATCAGGATGTATTTGCTTGACTGGGCTGGGCTTTCAAAATTAGATTCATTAATAAGTGCTTAAAAGCAGGAGTGCAATTCGAAATATTTACCAACGGGTACAGTTTGGGCACCAACCCTTCTGCACAGGTCCTGAATCTAAGCAACTGCACTGCTTGGCCAGTGAGTGCCAGCAGTGGGCACTGCTCAAGAGGCTGGTTCGCTGTGGCACGAGGAAGCCATAGGGCAACAGGGGCCACTGGAGACTGCATATGCAAATGACTGGATTAGAAAACAAAAAATATCTGAAGATGATTTTTCTCTTTGCTGTGCAGGATCAAGCCTGTTGTCACAACAGGAGATGTGGGCCACTCAGGGCAACCGAGACCCTGTGAGGCTGTGATTTCTCAAGGCCGTCCTGAAGCCCCACATCATCTCTTGGTGTGCATCCAAAACACTGGGGTGCGAATTGTGATTGGACTACTGGAATGCTGAGAAAATGGTTGTAATGGCTTATTTTAAAAAGAATACAAAATTGGAACAAAGAAAAATGCTGGATTATGCATGCTGAAGTATTTGCATGAGGAATATGAGCTGTCCTATTTGCAGAATCGTCTCACCCAGTTGATCCGAGCAAATCAAATAGTGCGATTAGGGAGCTCTTCCCACACATACCCCTCTCCACCATGCACACGCATGCAGCGTGTTCTCCAATATAATTTCCCAACTTCTCTCCACTGTCTCTCATTATCTCTCTTTTTTCCACAATGAATATCATTATCTGAACTTGTATTACTTGTTCACTTTTCTCCCCCACTTAGAACACAAGCTTCATGACAGCAAGGCTTTATCATCGCTGTCATTCATCGCTGCAACCCTAGTGCAACCCTAGTGCCTAAAACAGTCAGCACCTGCCACATAGCAGACTCCCAATAAGTGCTGGTATATTTATGAATAAATAATAATGGTAACTGTTATCTAATTAGGGCTTAATTTGTTTCAGTAGTAAGCACTTTACATGCATTATGTAATTTAATTTTTTTGTAGCCTGAATGTCCTTACAAGTTTTTGAACCGAAATGGAATAACATCAACAACAGTACTCTAAAGGCCCCTCCCCCAATCTTGGATTTCCATAGGGTGCCTCCCATTTCATCACAAATTGGCCCTAAGTTCGAATCACCCTAAGGCAAACTTTTCTAATGTCTTTGTTCATCATGCCTCTTCTCCATCTGGTCAACATGTCCTGCCCTCTAAGCCATGGGCATGCGCCTCGCACTGCCACAGCGAAAGGTGTTGTCAAAACAAAAAAATGCACAGGACAAAGTTAAACAGGCAAAGAAAACTTTATTCAAAACTATTGCACTAGAGGAGAGAGACCAGTACTAAGTCTGAACTCAACTCCACTGAAACACAGAGCAGGAGGATTTTTAAGAGCTGGAGTGAGAGGAAGAACTCAAGCCAAGTGGCTTTACCCAAAGGAAGAAGTAAACTTTCACTTATCTTCATAACAAGCTGTATTCTTACAACTTAGAGCAAGATGCCCACCAAAGCTAGACTTCTACCCTCCCACAGAGAATGGGAGAGAGGGGTCCTCTCTTCCTTGATGGTTACATTTCAAAGGGATGGCTCCAGGCCCTTCAGAAAGTCCCAGGTTATAAAACTGGCCACAGGATTTTAAAGTGATTTACATCTCAAATGGGCTGAGAAAGAATTTGAAATTACAGACTTTGTACAGTAAATGTTCTAGAAAAGGGAGGTGAGGGCCCTAGAGTGAGGAAGAAGCCCATCTGAAGTTTCCCCAAGCTGAGGGGAATGTTGAGGCTGCCGTGGTGAGGGGTCACCCGGCAGCACCCGTCACAGGGCTGCCTGTGCTTCTCCCAGAGCCACCAAGGTGTCCCTGCAGGCCATGCAGAAAGGGAAGAATGCCCTTCTTTCCTGAAGAAAAAGTCACACCGTACCGTGAACATTTAAGTAGCACTTTTTGTGCCCTTCCACTTCAAACCTCTCTGTCCAAGGACCCAACACTGAACTAAGGGACTAAGTAGGAAGGTGGCAAAGAACACTCTGCCTTCGATAGCTCCCTCATCTTTTCCTCTCCCTGCTTACTGAAGTCCCTAAAAATTTCTTTCCTCGACTTTGAGTAAAACCAAACCTCATGCATATGAGTCACCAACCCACCAGTTCCACTATATTCTGAATCACCCCACTTTGAATTCTTCTCAGATACCTTAATACATTACAATAACACTGTTAGGTAAGCACTGTTACTATTCCCATTTTTATAGATGAAGAAGTTGACATTTATTCAGTTAGAGTAACTTCCCCAAAACCACAAAATGAGGACTTGGTGAAAGATGAAAATGAAATTCAACCCCAGAACTTTTGTTTGACCACAACCCCATGCTCTGAACAACTAACCTGTTACCTGGTTACAGTAAACCTACTGAGCAGCTCTACTTGTTTTATTCAAAACTAATAAGGTAAGAAGGAAGAAACTGACTGTAAGAGGGCTGCAAGGGAGAGGATAAGGAACCGGATGAGCAAGGTTCGTGATGAACGTGGGATACATTGTAATCATTTCAATTGAGATTTCAGCTTTGGTCCCAGGCTCTCATCGGTCTCCAAGGCAGTTACCAAGGCCACAGGGCAGATCTCTACCTACAGTGGGTCAGAGGCCCTGCCACCTCCACTGCCATCCAAACTTCTCCCTATTTAAAATATCTAGTCTCATTGTCAGCCTAACTAAAAGCTGCTATACCTCATTATGTTAAGAATCTGAGAATAAAGCCCTAATGATTTCCTAAATTGTTGCTAATTCAATTCTATAAACTGTATAATCGGGTCCTTTGAAAGTGTAGAACTGACTCATGATTAGTGAATAAAAGGTGCCAAAGCAAAATTTGTGAAGGTGTTAATCTAATCAGGATAAATAGTTGGACTTCACCTTCAAGAGAGGCGGCCCTTCTCAGTCCACATGAAAGGGGAGAGGGCTTTGAGATATTGATGCACTTGCACATCCTGGAGCTCCAGCACAGCACTTGCCATGGCTACAAATGTTTTTAATTAACTTAGAAACAACCATCTCATCCATCTTTCTGCCAGTAAAGGATGGTCTCTGGGTTACCGTTATTTTTGTTTTATAATTTTTAATTTCTCAAATTATGGGCAGTTTAATGGTTTCCTGAGAAACTAAATTAGAAGAAAAAAAAAAGAAGAGAGTGTATAAAATAATAATTAAGCTTAACTCCAGCCCAGTTCTTCATAAGCCTCCCAAAATACCTTGCAAATGTTACATTTCAGTCAAATTTAGAAAGCTACTTGTACAAGTGCATATTAAAAGAGTGTCAAGGGAAAATGCAAATTTGCATGCCTGAGGCAAAGACAGTGCCGGAATGCATGGAGTCTCCGGAGAAATGTTAAAGCATTAACAGATGCTACATTGGGCACATTAGCATTCAGTTTCTCCCACGTGCAGGAGACAGAGAAGGGGCAATTGGGAGTGGGACTTCCCAGGCACCGTTCAGTGACAGAATCTCCATCTTCCTTTGTGTCTCCCCTTGTCATTCCTTCATTGGCCTCTGATTTGCTTCCAACCACCTCTCTTTCCTCTTCCCTTGCTTTCTGCCTCTTTCTCTCAACCCACAAAATGTTACCAGGGCAGCTAGCAGGGGAAGAGCATAAAGGGATTTGAGCCCCATTTCCTGACTCAAACCCAGAGCAGAGCTTAGGACTAGACTGAGACTAAAAAATGAACGTGCAGATGGAAATAAAAACAAATACATGGGCATTATTCATATTTTATTTCTTAGCCCTCACCAATAAGGTATCACCTTTCATTTTTGTTTCCAAAGATGGTCAATGAGAATTCAATCTAAGGCTTTTAAATTAATTTACAACAAAATTATGTTAAAAATCTCTAACATTTTTTAATATAGGATTTGTGATATCAAATATCATTCCTCAGAGTTCAGAGTCATCAGTGAAGATTTATGCATCCATTAGCAAATTCCAATAGCCTCAAGACGTGGCCTCGACAACGAGAGTGCCTTACTTAGAAAGATTAAGTAATTTATTTACACTCAGATAATCAGTGCAAGCTTGGATTCAAACCTTCATCTGTTTGAATACATAGCCTAACCTTTTAACAACTAAGTCATATAATCAGTACTCATCTGAAATTGCCTCTGCTGATCAACTTTCCGCAGCTTTCTTATCATTCTCTCTTTTTCTAACACCGCAGAGTCGCCAGGCATCCGATTTACATGAATCTCTCTCTCCTGCCTCCTCTTTCACCTGCAGTTTCCACTGTCTAGTCCCCTATATGGCCTGCTCTGTGAGAAATAGAGACAGACATCAGATGCCCTGCCCAAACAAGGGGTCTCGTGGGTCCAGTCTCTTAAAGTGGTTCTGGGGCATGACCCAGGGCTCCTATGGAAAGTCAAATCCCCTCAGTTCTTGAATTTTCTTAGGACTGTTATGAAGATTAAACAAAATCATGCATGTAAAACACCCATCACCATGTCTGGCATCTAGTGAGAACTTATGCCACTGCTGAAGGGAGACTAAGGGGACCCGCTGCCCAGGACCCCACGATGAGTATCTGTGTGGGCAAAGGGAGGGGAGGGCCTGGCTTCTTGTCCCCTGCTGAAGTGTGGGTCCCCTCTGCTAGTCTGGCTGGCAGGTGGCAATGGTGCAAACAGATGAAGAAAAGATGGTGAGATCCAAGTAAGGAGACCTGGCTGCAGGAACCGCCCTCCTTTCATTCTCCTTACAAGAATGCATACGGTGTCTGAAACCACTGCAGTGACACAGCCAGAGGTCTCTTTATTTTAAAGTTAACAAAAGGGAAAAGATCCCTTTCTGAATTTTGCCTATTAGCCAAAATAAAAATAACCCAGCTCTGCCACAGCTAAATTTGGATGTCTTTCTCTACCCTGCCTCTCTCTCATCTACCCAGCCCCTATCCACCCTTCAGCTCCACCTGCGCATTCCATGGGGAATGAAACTTTTCCTTTAAAACTGAACTTTGACATCGTTTAGAAGCACAATCACCAGAGATGCAGGAGAGAAGGAAGAATCTGAGTGAGGAGCCTGCTGGGTGAGGGTCTGGGAGCAGCTCTGGCTTGGTCCTTCTTGGCTCTAGCGCAGTGAGTGTCTTAGAGACATCTGTAAGGAGAAAAATTTAGCTGCCCTCCTTACTTCCTTTGCTTAAGATTCTTTAATCTAGTTCTTCTATCATCACTCATAGTGCACAATTCAAGGCCGCGTATAAATAGCTAAACAATGAGCAATCAGGAGGGCGGGGCTGCTGCCAAGCTGATAAGGCACTTTTGTGCAAATCGGGCAAAAACCACCCGCTGAGGTCGGTGCACCAGGGCCCACAGTTTAGGTCTTGCAGCATAAGCTGAGATTCAGATCCCGCTTTCTTCCCCAGCCCCAGGCACCTTTGTGCAGAGCAAAGAAGTGAATCACCCTACATGTCACTCTCAGTGCTCAGTAAATTTCTGGATGTGATGCGCTTCTTCACTGGCTTTTTTATCCAATTGCTTATGTGGCAAGTTTTTTGTGTTTTTTTTTTATCATTGTTTATGTGATTTATAACAAGCATTTCCATGAAGTTTTGTGTGGGAAGAGCGGAGACAATCTTATAACTACAATTACAAGTTCAGGTAGCTGGAGCAACAACGTAATAGAGTGCTGACGACACAGCAATAATGGTTCATTGTCCCTGAACGTTTACTAAGATGGTTGTTGGGGGCTTTCTATGCACTATCACACTTAGTATTCACAATAATCTATGAGGTACCTTTCCACTTTACAAGTGAGAAAACATTAAGTGAAAGAAATTCATCAACTTGATATTGTTGGAACAAAGATTTGAACCCACATTAATCTAACTATTGTTTCCCAAAGTGCTAGACCAGTAGAATATGAACTATTTAAGGTTTTACTTGATATACAGGTATAGCATTAAGCACTGTGGAATCACCTGGAAAGACTTTAATAAGACTGTAATTCTCTTTTCATTTTTCTCTCAATCCTTTGGATTATGACTCAGTCTCAAGCTGGCATGCCTTTAACACCCCCAACACACACCCGCTAATCTACTCCTTACAGTCAATAGAACACAGGTCTAAGGCTTCAACACAGCCTTCAACAAACAATAGTGTCTAGATAAAATTTAATCAGAATTTTAATCATAATTATTATCTTCTATTTTATGGCAAATGATAGCAGTTCTCCATTTTCCATGTAACATGCAAAGTTTCCTTTTTAAATAAAATAAAGCAAATTTTACGGAAGAAAACATCAAGCAAATAACAATACGGAACATTCTGTATTCATTGGCGTGGTAGTCAGAGGTGCTCAGACACGGTACAGATCAGAGATATGTTAAGCCAACAGCTGAAAATTGGGAACAGTATCTTATACCACTAAGCCATTTGCCTAGGCCTTGTCTTGAAGGAATATATCAGCTTGTACCCCAGTTCTGCTGGTTACTAGCTGCTTGGTCTTGGAAAATCATTCAATCTCTCTCAGCCTTAGTTTTCTCATTAAAAAAAAAAAAAAAGCAGTTCATCATACCTATTTTAAAGGTATTATTACGACAATTAATGAAATAATTTTTGTAACCGCACCTTGACAGTGCCTAGCACATACTAAGTGTTCAATAAATAATTGTGTCTTCTAATTTCTCCCTTCTCTCTAGAGTTACCATTCAGAGTTGGTGGAAGAATGATTAATTCTCTCTGTCTCACCAAGAACTCTTTTTATTGACTTTTTTCTTTACTTTAAATTGTTTGTATTAAATATTGAGTAAAGTATGTATAACATTTATATTTGGCATAAAGCAAAATAAGTCAGCTAACAAAAAATTGATCATTGTCAATATCTTTATAGCATCTATACGTCCCTTCCCTTCCCCTCCCCACTCAGAGTGAACCATTCTTCTAAATTTGGGGTTCTCTTTCCCTTGTTTTCTTTATGTTTTTTAAGGTCCCTGGGGACCACTTGAAAGCACCAGCCTCCCGACGGCTCCTCTCAGCACTATTAATATTACATCAGAGAGAAATGACCATGAACTCACAGAAGTAGAGAGTAGAATGACCTTGAATTGTCCTTAAGCTCTATTTGGGGCTTAAAGCAATTTAAGTTTAATTGCAAATAATATGCTCTTCACATTTTCCAAAGCAATATCATAGAACAAAGAATGTAGCCTACATGCCTATAAAGCATCAGTGACCTGTACATGGAAGTGTCCCAGGTGGGTCAGAGTCTCACAATTACAGTGGGGAGGCCCCAACCCACATGGTCACTTGGGGATCAAGCATGTCTCCTTGTTCTCCATTCCTGAGGGCATTGTCCTTGTCTGTATGATCAAATTTGGGTCCTAGAAACATCTGTATTCTATCTTACAGGAAGTAGAAAGAGAGGAAGTCCAGTTTAAGCAATGGAAAGTAAGCCCCCAGTTGTGAAGAACATCCATAAAGAGACGATTTAAGGAGAATAAAGTCCTTGCTCCTTTTTGGGAGGGCCAACAGGAGTAAGGCAAGGGAGACACCTTGAAATAATCAGGCAGAGGGTGGGCTACAGTGGTGCAAATCCAGTATCTGTAAATGATGCTTTGGGATCATACTCCCAAGGTATCCCCTGTGACCAAGCACCTAGTGATGGAGTCTAGTAGTCACTGCCGTGATGTAATGCAGGAGAGTTCAGCATGGCTGCCCCTCCAGCCACACATAACAAGAGGGAAAATTAAATACACCAATCTATGCCAGAGAGTGAGCATTTGGTTCCACAATTTCTTTGTCCACCTAACTCAATTAGGGAGCTTCACCTTTTTTTAAAGTCCAATGTCTGTAAGCCTAAGGAGTATACTTTGCTAGAATTCATAAATTGTTTCAGAATTTGTATTTAATTCACATGAAGTAGAATGTTGTTAAGTACCCTTGGTGCTTATGAAGCATTTTTTTCCCCAGTACATCCTCTGTAGCGGAACTTAACAGTGAATCTACATTGGAAAAATTATTTGCAGAAAGTATTTTAGCAATGTCTTACATAAACAGTTTTTTGTTTGTCACTTTTGCCTCCATTGTCAGTAAAAGAAGCTGGAAATAACTTTCTAGGCAAAATGTTGGTTCCTGATTATTCATGAGATTATTTTAAAAATTGAATGTCAGTACTGATACTGATGAAAGAGAGCAGCTTCTTCCACAAGATCATTCAGGAGCCCAGTTGCCTTCCAGCTTGTGGCTCTGCCATCCCCTGCTATGCTATCCCCATCCGTATGGCAGTCCTTACCTAAATGGTTGAAGCTGTATTGCCAACACACTGTATATCCCTGAGAGGGAAGAAAAAAATTACATGGCAAGCAATTATTTTTTGAGACAGTCATGATGAAATTGCACACATTACTCCCATTGTCCAGATGTAGTCACATCCTCCTCCTGCAAAAGAGGGTAGAAAATGCAGTCTCTGGTTGGTTTTCCACAGGCCCAGGTAAAATGCTATTAAGATTGAAAGGGAAACTAAAATGGAAAAGGGGGCACAAAGGCTCCTGCAGGTGATAAACACGTGCACAATTAAATACACAGTTCGGCAGATGATGAACAGTATTTTGGAAACAAAATAAATCAAGGAACAGGAACAAAGTGAGAGGTTATTATTATTTATTTTAAATAATATGGTCAAGAAAAGCCTTTCTGGAGAAATGTTAGTGAAAATGATAGTGGAAAGAGCTCCAAAAATTCTCTCCTCCACGAAAGTAATGAGAAAATTGGTGAGAAATCATCAGAATAAACTCTCAAAACAATGAAAAAATTAACAAAAAGCTTGCAGTGACATGGGGAGGATTTATTCAAGAAAAATAGATGAATTTCAGAAAGGACATGAGTGTCCTAATCCCATCTCCCCCTCTCCGACTCTGCAGTAGCCTTTAAAATAAAAAGCCACATTCCCACTGCAGCCTGGAAGCCACCAAAGGCAGTATAGTAGAACTGAAGCTTTTTCAAAGCTTCATTCCCAAATAACTACTTAATAATTATTTAAGTAGTCTGGTGGTTCCCTGAAAGAACCACTTAAAAGATTGTCTATACTTCACCTGACTAGGAGCTCACCCAATACAAAAACTACTCTCCCTGAAGAACATTTACCAAAAGCAATAACAAGAAAGTGTTTTAACTTTGAGGCTGTCTCAGACAGTGGATAAAAGTTTGGAGAAACAATAGACTAAACAAAATTTAAAAGGGAAAGCTGAGTAAGGAGATGTCAAGAGGGTCTCTGAAAAATCTTCAATGTAATTTTTGTAATTTAGAAGGCCATGTGTATGTGTAGGACTGTGCACATGCCCAAGGGTGTGGGCGTGCTCAGAAAATCCCTTGGAAAGCCTACATTGTCACCTCTGACTGCCCCTGGGAATCTGTGCAATGAGGAAGTGAACACTTACGCAGAGTTAATTGTCAATTGCCTGGCTGAATGTTTAAAGAATGCCCAGTAACAAGCACACAAAGCCCCTCAGCAAAGACTGGAGTATTTATTGGTTCCAGACTTTTAAGGAAATCTCTGTCCAATCATTAGCTGAACACTAAGCCAATGGAGTACAGACTTGAAAGCACACACATGACAATAAATACAGACTTCACAAAATTAGCTCAGCAAACAAACAAACTACTGCAACAAGCAGCAACAACAAGTACTGCAAGGGGAAAAGAATTTTATTTCCAGAGTTGCCATATTATATTATTTAAAATGTCCAATTTTCAACAAAATATTATGAAACATAAATACATAAGAAAGTATGACCCATGCATGGGGAAGAAGATCAATAGCAACAGTTCCTCTGGAAGCCCAGATGTTGCCTCACTAGACAAAGATTTTCTATCAACTATTTTAAATATGTTCAAAGTGCTGAAGGAAATGATAGCTAAAGAACTAAAGGAAAGTATGAAAACAATGACTTACCAAATAGAGAACATCAAGAGAGATAAAAATTATCCTGAAAAAAACAGAGAAATTCTAAAGTCGAAAAACATAATAACTAAAGTGAAAGTTTTACCAGAGTGGCTCAACCATGGCTTCAAGCAGGCAGAGGAAAGAACCAGAAAACTCGGATATAAGTCAATTGGAATTATCCAGTCTGAAGAACAGAAAGAAAAAGAATGAGAAAAAAATGAACACAGTCACAGAGAGCTATAGACACTATCGACTGCACCAATGTACGCATAATGGAATCCAGAAGGAAAGAAGGAAAAGGGCAGAAAAATTTTCTGAAGAAGTAATAGCAGAAAACTTAACAAACTTGATTTTTAGAAATAACAGTAATCTGCACATCAAAAAAGCTCAGTGAACTCCAACTAGGTTAAACTCAAAGAGATCCACACCTAGAAGAATCATATTCAAACTGTCAAAAGAAAAAGAAAGAAAGAATCTTGAAAGCAACAAGAAAGACGTGACTCATCATGTACGAGGAATCCTCACCGAAGTTAACAGCTAATTCCTCACCAGAAAGACGGAGGCCAGAAGGCAGTTGGATGACACATTCAAAGAGCTAAAAGAAAAAGAAATTGTCAATCAGTAATTCCATATACAATAAAACTATCTTTAAAAAAAAAGAAAAAGAAATGAAGACATTTCCAAATAAACAAAAACCAAGATAATTTGTCCCTAACATACCAGCTCTGCAAGAAATATTAAATGGATTCATTCAGGCTGAACTAAAAAGACACTCAACAATAACATGAATCCAGATAAATAAATAAAAAATATTGGTAAAGGTAACTATATAGGAAGATGTAAAAGTATAAATGTGTATATTTTTTACTGTTTTTTCTCCTATCTGATTTGTAAAAGACACCTACATAAGCAATAATTATATGTGTATATATATGTATGTATGTGCTGCTGGGTATGCAACATATAAAGATGTAATATGTATGACAGTGTAGTACAAAGGAGGGGGAGAAAGTGGAGCTACATAGAAGCAAAGCTTTTGCACACTATTGACATATATATATATCTGAAACAGATTGCTGTTAGTAATACTGTTAATCATAATCATCATGGAATTATTAAGAAAATTTTTAAAAAGTACTAAAAGAAATGGCAGATGAATTAGTTGGCGCAGTAGAAAATATTTATTATATTTAGTCACAAGAGAGTGACTAAAGAGAATGTAACAGAGAAACAAAAGGGCATAAGACATAGAAAACAAATAGAAAAATGACAGACATAAATCCTACTTTATCAGTAATTACATGAAATGTGATGAAATTAAACACTCCGATCAGAAGGCAGAGACTGGTAGGATGGATAACATGCCATGATCTGATTATATTCCATCTACAGAAAATACACTCCATATTAAAACACACAAATAGGTTGAAGCAAGAAGGATAGCAAAGACACACCGTGTATGCAGCAACCAAACAGAGCTGCAGCGACCGGCCTAACGGAGACAAAATGCACTTTAAGAAAAAAAATTTTACTACTAGAGACAACAAAGCATTTTATAATGTTTAAAGGGTCAATCCAGCAGGGAGATACAACAGTTATAAGACTGTATGTCCCTAAAAACAGAGAATCAAAATGCATGAAACAAAAACTGACAGAATTGGAAGAAGTACTAGACAATTCAGCAATAGCAGTTGGAGACTTCAGCACCAGACTTTCAGTGATGAATAAAACAAAAAGATCAACAAGGAAATAAAATATACAAATACTAACTCAAGGTGGATAAAACACCTAAATGTAGGAGAAAAAAGTATAAGACTCTTGGAAAGAAGCAAAGGTATAAATCTTTGTGACCTTGGATTAGGCAAAAATGTTTCTTAGGCATAATACCTAAAGCACAAGTAACCCACAAAAAATAGATACAATGGACATCATAAAATTAAAAACTTTTGTGCAACAAAGGGCACTTTCAAAAAGATTTAAAGGCAACCCACAAAATATAAGTATACTACAGTTTCAAATTATGTACTTGTTAAGGTTCTAGAAATGGAACATATAAATAACCCTTAAAACTCAATAATAAAAAGACAAATAATTCAGTGGAAAAATGGACCAAGGATTTGAATAGCTATTTTTTTTTTAATTTCAGGGTATTATGAGGGTGCAAACATTATGGTTACACTTTCTGTCTTTGCCTCACTGAAGCGAGGGTTAAAGGCATGCCCTTCCCTGCTAAAATGCTCCCCGTGTCCTTTAGTTGTGGGTTTACCCCACATCCCCCTAATCCCTGGAGAGTATTACTGCCATGTGAGCACCCTAGTGCTCATCAGTTAGTACCAATCTGATGGCAAGTACAAGTGGAGCCCATTCTTCCAATCTTGTAGTGCCTCACTTTGGATAAAGGGCTTAAGTTTAATCCAGGAAAGTATAAGAGGTTCTAGAACACTGTCGTTTCTTATGATTAAGTAATATTCCATTGTATACATGTACCAAATTTTAATGATCCACTCATGGATTGATGGGCACCTGGGTTGTTTCCACATCCTTGCAACAGTGAATTGTGCTGCCATAAACATTCGGGTGCAGACGTCTTTATCGTAGAATGTTTTGTGCTCTTTTGGGTAGATTCCTAATAGTGCTGTTGCTGGATCGAATGGTATTTCTACTTTTAGCTCTCTGAGGTACCTGCAAATTCTTTCCCACAGAAGTTGCACTAATTTTCAGTACTACCAGCAGTGTAATAGTGTTCCTGTCTCTCTGCATCCTCACCAGCATTTGTTCTTTGGGAATTTTTTGATAGAGACCACTCTCATTGGGGTTAGGCGATATCTCATTGTGGTTTTGATTTGCATCTGTCTAATGATTAGACATGTTGAGCATTTTTTATGTGTTTGCTGGCCATTATTCTGTCTTCTTTTGAACAGTTTCTGTTCATTTCCTTTGCCCATTTGTCGATGGGGTTGTTTGATTTTTTCTTCTTGATTTTTTTGAGTTCTAGATAGTTCTGCTTATCAGCCCTTTATCAGATGTGTAGAGAGCAAATACTTTCTCCCATTATGTGGGCTGTCTATTCACTCTAATGCTAGTTCGCTGGGCAGTACAGAAGCTTTTTAATTTGATCAGATCTCACTTATTTATTTTTGTTGCTGCAGTGATTGCTTTGGGGTTCTTCTTCAAGAATTCCTTGCCTAGGCTCATGTCCAAAAGGGTGTTCCCAACATCTTCTTTTAGAATTCTTAAGGTTTCATGCCTTAGGTTTAAGTCTGTTATCCATCTTGAATTGATTTTTGTGAGACGTCAGAGGTGGGGGTCCAGTTTCAATCTTCTGCATGTAGCTATCCAGTTTTCCAAGCACCATTCATTGAAAAGAGATTCTTTTCCCAAGTGTATGTTTTTGTCAGCTTTGTCAAAGATTAGACTACCATATGCGGATGGTTTCACCTCTGGATTCTCAGTCCTGTTCCAGAGGTCAATGTCTCTGTTCTTGTGCCAGTACCATGCTGTTTTAGTTACTATAGCCTGGTAGTACAGCTTGAAGTCTGGTAGACCGATACCTCCCAGTTTGTTCCTTTTACTTAAGATTGCTGTGGCTATGGGAGGTCTTTTCTGGTTCCACAAAAAGCATAGAATTATTTTTTTCCAGGCATGTAAAGAATGATAATGAAATTTTGATAGGGATTGCATTAATTCTGTAGATCACTTTAGGTAGTATGGACATTTTAACAATATTGATTCTGCCAATCCATGAGCAAGGTAGGTTTTTCCATCTGTTTACATCTTCTACAATTTCTTTTTTTAGTGTTTCGTAGTTCTCCCTGTATAAGTCTCTCACATCTTTTGTTAAATATATTCCTAGATATTTAATTTTCTTTGAGGCTATTGTAAAAGGAATTGCGTTTTTGATTTGATCTTCGGCTTGACTGTTGTTGGTATATATGAATGCCACAGATTTGTGTGTATTGATTTTGTATCCGGAAACTTTGCTGAATTCATTAATCAGTTCTAGGAGTCTCTTAAATGAATCCTTGGGGTTTTCTAGATATAATGTCATATCAATGGCAAAGAGCAAGAGTCTGATCCCATCTGACCCCATTTTGACACCCTTAATACCCCTCTCTTGCCTAATTGCTGTGGCGAGAATTTCAAGCACTATGTTGAATAGAAGTAGAGATAGAGGGCAGCCTTATCTGTTCTTATCTGGTTCTAAGTGGGAATGGTTTCAATTTTTCCCCATTCAGTATGATATTGGCAGTGGGTTTGTCATAAATGGACGTGATAATTTTAAGGAATGAGCCGTCTATGCCTATTTTGATGAGAGTTTTTATCATAATAGTGTGTTGGACTTTGTCAAATGTTTTTTCTGCATCTATTGAAAGAATCATATGGTCTTTGTTCTTGCTTTTATTTATGTGGTGAATTGCATTCATAGATTTGCATATGTTAAACCAGCCTTGCATCCCTGGAATAAAGCCCACCTCATCATAGTGAATTATTTTTCTGATGTGCTGCTGAATTCTATTTGCTAAAATTTTGTTGAGGATTTTTGCATCTATATTCAGGAGGGATATTGGTCTTTAGTTTTCTTTTTCTGTTGTGTCCTTTCCTGGCTTTGGTATCAAGGTGATTTTGGCTTCGTAGAATGAATTAGGAAGTACACAATCATTCTCGATATTGTGGAATAATTTCTGTAGTACAGGTGTGAGTTCTTCTTTGAATGTTTGGTAAAACTCTGAAGTGTAGCCATCTGGTCCAGGACTTTTATGTTTTGGGAGGTTTTTGATACCTGCTACAATTTGTGAGCTTGAGATTGATCTATTCAGATATTCTGTTACTTCCTGGGTGAACTTAGGGAGGTTGTATGTTTCCAGGAATTTGTCCATTTCCTCCTTGTTAGATAGTTTTTGGGCATATAGGTTTTTATAGTAATCAAAAATATTGTTTTGTATTTCCATGATGTCTGTTGTGACCTCTCCTTTTTCATTTTGGATTGAGTTTATTAGAGACCTTTCCCTCTGGATTCTAGTCAATCTAGTGAGAGGGGTGTCAATTTTGTTTATCTTTTCAAAAAACCAGCTTTTGGTTTTGTTGATCTTCCGTATAGTTCTCTTGTTCTCAATTTCATTTAGTTCTTCTTTGATCTTAGTTATTTCTTTTCTTCTACTTGGATTGGGATTGGTTTGCACTTCCTTTTCCAAGTCCTTGATTCTATTTACTAGGTTTTCAATTTCTAAACTTTCTGTTTTTTGGATATGAGCATTTATTGCTATTAGTTTTCCTCTCAGGAATGCTTTTGCTGTATCCCGCAGGTTTCAATAGCCTGTTTCTCCATTATCATATAGTTCAAAGAAGTTCTTGATTTCCCTCTGTATTTCCTCCTTGACCCAGTATTTAGTCAACAACAGATTGTTTAATTTCCATGACTTCGTGAGGTGGCGAGTATTTCTGTTGGAATTGAACTCTAATTTTATACCACTATGGTCCGAGAAAGTGCACAGTATAATTTCTATCTTTCCAAATTTGTTGAGGTCTGATTTGTGGCCTAGTATGTGATCAATTTTGGAGAAAGTTCCGTGGGCTGATGAGAAGAATGTAAATTCGGCTTTATTTGGGTGGAATGTTCTGTAGAGATCTGTCAGACCCTTTTGTTCAAGAGCTCTGTTTAGGTCCACTATTTCTTTGCTTATTTTCTGTTTTGAAGATCTGTCGAGTTCATTCAGTGGAGTGTTGAAGTCCCCTGTTACTATGGTGTTATTGTTTATCATGCTATTTAGATCAGACAAGGTTTGCTTTATGTAACTGGGTGCTCGTGTATTGGGTACATAGATATTAAGGATCTCCTTGTTGGATCTTCCCTTTCACCAATATATAGTGGCCATCTTTGTCCTTTTTTATTTTCACTATTTTAAAGTTTATGTTATTTGAAACTAGTATAGCTACCCCTGCTTTCTTTTGACTTCCATTCGCCTGGATGATAGTTTTCCATCCCTTGACCTTTAGTCTGAAGGCATCTTTGTGAATTAGATGCATTTGCTGTAGACAGCAGATACTAAGCTTGGATTTTTATCCACTCTGCCAGCTTGTATCTCTTCAGAGGACAGTTCAGGCCATTCACATTTATTGAGAGGAGTGAGATTTGTGGTAGATTTCCATTCATATTGTTGGGTGAAATCCTGTTGTTTTGTTTTCCTCCTTGAGCCATCATGAAGTCCACATTCTAGGCTTTAACTCTTGAATGATTTTACTTTGAAGAATGTCTATTATGCTGTTCAGCGTGTAATGCAGGTCTGAGTACTTCCTGTAGGGCTGGTCTGGTCTTCGCAAAATCCATCAGCGATTGCTTGTCTGGGGAGGACTTTACTGCCTCATAGATGAAACTTAATTTTGCTGGATAAAGAATTCTGGGTTGGGCATTATTCTGTTTTAGTAGATTAGGGATATGGACCCAGTCCCTTCTGGCTTGTAAGGTTTCGGTTGAGAAATCAGCAGTTAGTCTGATCGGCTTTCCTTTATACGTTATTTGTTGCTTTCATCTCACTGCTTGAAGAATTGCTTCTTTCGTGTTTACTTTGGTCAATCTAATAATTATGTGACGTGGTGATTGCCTTTTCACATTGAGTCTCCCAGCAGTTCTGTGTGCTTCTTGTATCTGGATATCCAGATTTCTGGCCAGGCCTGGCATATTTTCATCCAGTATTCCATGAAATAGGTTTTCCAGCCCTTGAGTATCCTCTTCTTCTCTCTCTGGAAGACCTATGATCCTAAGATTCTGTTTCTTTACATAATCCCACATTTCTTGTAAGTTTTGGTCTTGTCTCTTGTTTCTGAGTTCTTTTTCTTCAGCTGATTTGTTCATCATGTAGACATTATCTTCAGGCTCTGAGATTCTTTCCTCTACATGATGCATTCTGTTCTTGAGGCTTTCCACTGTGTTTTGAAGTTCCTTGAATTCCTCTTTCATTGACAAGATTTCTGTTTGGTTTTTCCATAGTATTTCAATTTCTTTGGAGAATATTTCATTCATTTCCTGGATTGTTCTTGTAGTTTCTTTATGTTGGGATTCTATTTTCTCTTCAACTGCATTGAGTTTCCTTACAATCCATAATTGGAATTCTTCCTCTGTCAGTTTAATCATATCCTGTATGTTGGTATCAATTGATGAAGATCGAATATTTTCTTTTGGAGGTGACTTTTCTCTCTCATCTTTCATGTTTTGTGTGTTCTTTCACTGATTCTTTCTCATCAGGCTACTTTGTCAAGGACTGGAGGTGCTGGGACTAGTTTATGGACTTAATTTTGGGACTCCAAAGGGATGTTCCTTGGCAGAGCTGAGGAGATGTGCTCTGGTCCTGTGTTGTCTTAGTGGGGTTTTAGCCTGTTGGGTTATCTCTGGCCTGTTGTCTGTACCTTCTGCTTATGGAGATTAGTGAGTTCCTTTCCCTTGCTTAGATTCCCAGGAGTTGGGTCACTTTTGTGTGTGTGACTCTGCTATCGATTACTTGGTTGAAGTGGATAGCACTGAGTTTAGCTTTGTTGTTACTCTCTCTCTTTTGTTGCTTGTATTTTGCGTGGAGGAGTCAGTTGCCAAGGTATTCCAGAACCTTTGTATTGAGCTCTAAACCCCCAAATGGGATATACAAGAGCCCGAGTCTTTGGGGAATGTTTTGCCACTCCCAAGGGATACTTGAGCCTTGTTACCACTTTAGATGTGGTGAGAGGAGTAGCAGGAATTGGCGTGCCTAAGACAGTATACTTCAGAAGTTGCTTGATCTGTAGCTAGGAGAGAGCTGCTAATATGTTATTCAGGGCTCATTAGGCACTCTCGTGGAGCAATTCCTGATGGGTGTGTCAATTGGTGCAATTGCTAAGGACTCTGGTCGAGATTTTCCTTCCCAGACCACAAGCCCCTAAGATGACAACATCCTGGGCACCAAGGGCAAGCTTTTGTGTTATGTCCTTATTGGATGATCAAAACCAATCAGCTGTACCATGTCAACAAACTGTCCCCTTTTGCTTAGATCCAAGGTTGTACGGATTCAGGCTAGTCCTATGGGGAAAGTATTTGTTCTCCTTTCTCCCTTCCTTCAGGGACAGAAGCTGTCTTGGAGGGCTGTGGTAGGGGCGTTGGCTGAGACCGCCACAAGGCCCAGCCAGAAAAACATCTTCTCTCATTTCTTGCCTCATCCAAGGGCAGGTTTTGCCCTGCCAGAGGGGGAGATAACCCACCAGACTGGGGGAAGGGCACTTCCTGGGGCTACCAGGTGTCTCAAGAAGTCACTACCCTTGTTATTTTACCCCTTCAAGGGCAGGGTCGTGTAGTTGGTAAGAAGTACACACTTCAGGGCTGCTAGAGAAGCCCTGTCTAAGGCCCCTGAGGGACGCAGACCAGAAAGCAGCTTGTCCTGCTGCTCCTCCCCAGCAGATGTGGGTCAGTCCCTTTGGTACACAATATCCGTGGTCTGATCTTAGCCAAGGGCCATCCACCATCTCTGCGGGGTCACAGCCCAGAAAACAGCTTCCTTTGTTCCTCTGCACTACCAAGGGTGGGGGACTGTTTCTTTGGAAGGAGGCGCCCGTTACCAAGTCACAGCAAAAAGGAGGCTGCAGGACCCAGCTGAGGAAACAGCCTTCTTCACTCTCTACTCGGCCCTTCCTGTTGCAGAGTCTGTCCTTTTGGCCTGCAGCTCCGGCTACCAAGTCTCAGCAAAGAGGTGACCACGTGTCTCAGGTTGAAGAGCAGCCTCCTTGGTACTAGACATTCTTAGGGGTACGTTCTAACTCTTTGGTGCGAAATAGCCCAGCTGGGGAGGTGCAATAAATGGGCTGCTGCGGTCATGGGTTTCAGATATACACACACACACACACACACACACACACACACACACACATAAACACTCACAGAAAAAGAGTACAAAGGAAAAAGAAAGAAAAGAAAGAGAATAATAATAATAAAATAAAAAATGGGCAGGGCACGGTGTCTCACACCTGCAATCCTAGCACTCTGGGAGGCCAAGGAGGGCGGATCGCTCGAGTTCAGCAGTTCGAGAACAGCCTGAGCAAGAGCGAGACCCCATCTCTACTAAGAACAGAAAGAAATTACTTGGACAACTAAAAATCTATATAGATTTTTACTACGCATGCCCATAGTCCCAGCTACTTGGGAGGCCAAGGCAGAAGGATCACCGGAGCCCAGGAGTTCGAGGTAGCTGCAAGCCAGGCCGATGCCACGGCACTTCAGCCCGGCAACAGAGCCAGACTCTGTCTCAAAATGAAATAAATAAATAAAAATAAAAAATAAAATGAAAAAATTTAAAAAAGCAACCCCTTTACTCCACCCAGAGGCAGAGACAGTCCCTTTGGCGCGAGGCATGGGGTGGGGGTGGGGGGTCGAGTGGCCTGGGAGAGGGGGTGGTTATGTCGTCCCGGATCACAGCTCTACAAAGCGGTCTCCTTTGGTTCACCGTCTTTTTGGTGCACAGCGCCAGTGGGTAAATGGAACAGGGCTGCTGGAGACCACCTGGTAACTCGGCAGAAATATCGATCTTTCTCCCTTTCCCGCCCTTTCGAAGGCGGAGCTTGAGTCCCCGGCTGGGAAAGACTGTCCCCAGATTTGGGAGAAAAAGTGGCTTCTCAAGTTACTCTCCTCCTGGAAGGGCGTGACCAGCTCTGCTGCTGAGGCAGCGGCGATGACTCAGACCGTTGCCTGGGCAACAAGGCCCGGTAGCTTTAGGCTTTGGACTCCCAAAATGGTGGCTGCCACCCACTGAGAGTCAGCGCTGGAGATGACTGCCCCGGGCGGGTATTGGGAGCTGGGTTTGTCACTGCTGTCTCCCAGAGCTGTCTCCCAGAGCCGCCCGCCAAGCCCACTGCTTCCCTAACACACTGAGTCTCGACAGATCAGCAGGAGGACTCTGCGCTCTGTCCTTCCCAGCGCTGGCCGAATTTTCGGCGATTTCCGCGGGCAGAGCCTCCTTTGTGGTGTTGACCTCCCCCGATCTGGTCCTGGCGGTCTCCTGTGGCGAGAAGCCTGTCTCCAAACTCTCCCCATGTGGGCTCAGGAAGTGTCCGATCTGGGAAGCACCTGCTAGGGACAGTCCCTCCCCAACAGATGCAGACCTAGTGCCATGGACAGGAGAGTTCAAAATGTTTCCCGCTCCTGTCTCTACTCCCTACGGCCTGTCGGCCCATGCTACCACTTCGCACTGAGTTCAAGAGCTTCCCTGCCTGCGTGGGTGTGGGGGTTGGTGGAGGAAGCGTCGCCTTCCTGTGGGTCAGATCACACTGCCCCGGCCAGCCCCGCCCACGGGCGCGGCCGGCCTGAGCTGCACTCCCCACTGTTTACCCCGCACTCTCCGGAATTTGCGGCCGATTCTCCAGTTCACCTTTTTTTCCGCAGCGCCGCTTGTCCCTCCCTGCTTCTCTGAAGATTCACGAAGCTGATCCCGTGGGAGAGCGCCTCACTCGCGTGTGGCTGTCCGTGTTCTTCACCTCCCACTCTGGGAGCAGAGAGCCAGGAGGTCACCCCAATCCGCCATTTTTCGTCCCCCCCCCCGCCCCAATAGCTATTTTTACACAGAAGATATACAAAGGTCACAAAGCACATGAAAAGATTCTTAAAGTTATTAGTCATTAGGGAAAAGCAGTCAAAACCACGGTGAAAGCCCACTTCACACCCACTAAAGTAACTACAATCAAAAAGTCTAACAAAAACAAGCATTGGCAAGCAGTGGAGAAGCTGCAAAACTCACACTGCGCCGGTGCAAGTGCGAAACGGTGGAGCTAGTTGGGAGAACATTTTGAAAGTTCCTCAAAAAGTTAAACATACATTTACCATGTGACCCATTCGTTCCACTTCTAATACATACACAAGAATTGAAAACACACGTTCGTGTAAAAACTTGAACACAAATGCTAATAAGAGTATTATTCATAATAGCTAAAAAGTGGAAACAACCTAAATATCCATTAACTGCCGAACGTTATACTACGTAAGAGAGAATGAAGCACTTCTACAACATGAATGAAACTTTGAAAACACTGTGCCAACAGAAAGAGGCCAGACATAACAGGCCACATACTGTCTGAGTCTACTTTTATAAAAGGTCCGAAATAGGCAAATTCACAGAGACAGAAATTCGATTAGTGATTGACAGGGGCGGGGGCGGCAGGATGGTGGAGAGGGTGGGTAGTGACTGATCCATGGATACAGGGCTTCTTTTGGGGTTATAAAATGTTGTGGAATTACATAGTAGTGATAATTACACAAGCTTTGAAATATGCTAAAACATTGAATTGAATGTTCAATTGAATGTTGATTCAATTCAATTGAATTGTTGAATGTTCATTCAATTGAAACATTGAATTTAAAGAGTACACTGAATTGTACTCTTTAAAATAGTGAAGTTTATTATACATGAATCATATCTCAGTAAAATAAAAGAAGAGAAAAGAGGAAATCCTTTCCTAGAAAGCAGCATTTGGACAGAAATTTGAACCAGATATCTAGGGAAAATTGAATTCCCAACAATATTAAACAGCAAAATTTATTCCAGAGTTCAATACTTAATACTCCTGTTCTGACTATTAAGTCTTTGTTACTGTCATGGCACAGTATAATATAGTCAAGTTTCAAGAGGTAATAAGGAGAGTAAATAAAAGGTTAAGAAGCTTAAGAGAGGGAGATTTAATTTTTGAATAATAAAAAAAGGAAAGTGGGAATTTGAGAAAATGTGAGAACAATTAGAATAAACTAAAAAGAGCTGCAAATGAAAAAAAGATGAGAAGCAATGATGCAGTAGTGAAGAAATTAATCACTAAAATCAGAGAAATATAGGTTATATCTCACCCACCTCGGCATGAGCTAGCCATTTCTGTGGGAAAATCTCCTAACTCCATGTTCTATAGAACACAGGAAACTGAGGAATAATAACATGAAAATAATACGGGAATAACATGGAAATAATAACATCTACCTTACTGGCTTGCTGTGAGAAATGAATAAGATGAACTATGTAACACAGTGATTTTGACATTTGGTAGATTCTCAATTTATAATAATTATTCACAATAATCACCATATAGACACTACACAAATTCCAAGGGGTCTTAAGTTTTGACAAGTACATCTATTTAAATAGGGATTGTAAATATGGATGAGGTACATGGAACATGTACAAAAAGACTCTATATTTAATTATTTAAATACTAATTTAATTGTAGAGATTTTAATTTTAATTTAACAGCATGGAAAACTAATGAAAAGAGCCATTGGCTATATTTTTAAGGTGTCAATTGGTTAGAAACTGACCTTTGTTAGAGAGATAAAAATGTATTTAGGAACTAAATAAGAATACTTTCCACATGAACTCAATATTTTTAGGGAACAAGCATGTTATTCTTAAAACTATTTTGAGAATAACACTATGGTGAAAAACACTACCCAAAAAATCACTTTGCTAATTAAAGCATATGAAACCAAACAACTGTTTTTAGAAATTGATTTTTCTGGTTCACATGATAAAGAAAAGTACTTTTCATGTTTCCTTCAAGTAGGATAAAGTTAGTGAAAAATCTGGCTAAGGAAGGATAAGCAGAAGTTGACATATTTGAAAATTTTTGCTGGCATATGTCAGAATCTTAAAAAAAAAAAAAAACAATGCTAGGGAGGCTGGAGTCTTCTGGGATTTAAAGAAAACGATGAAACTGGTTATTCATGGAGTACAAGAGCACTGGAGGTCAGAAAACACAGGCTTTGTCTCTGCCTCTGAACAATCTCTAGTCAAAAGATCTTGACAAGTTAATGCCTGTTTCTCTATTTCTACTTTTCTAAAATGAGAGTGTTTTATCTAATGGAATATGTGCTCCCTCTTGATTCTAATTTGTTATGATTCTATGCAATATTTCCTCTTCTAGAACAGCAATGACAAAAAAAAAATGCCAAGGCTCAATGCAGACTTTTCCTCTTTAAGTATTGTTAGAAGGTAGCTGTGAATTCCAGAGTTTGAGTCAACTTTGCCTTGCTGAATTACTTGGCATTTATATAGTGCTCTCTTTGGCTTCATTTTCTTCCTTGCTGTTGTGGTTCCTTCTGCTATTAAGAAAGACAACTAGAACTCCTGCTATAAGTCTCTCATTATACCTAAAGCCAGAGGGATATTCAAAACATATAGCAACCAGCATAGCACAGGCATGAAATAATAAGCAAACACTGGTCATACAGACATATATCAGCCCAGCCTAAAGAAGCAGAACCTCATCAATTTAGGTGAACCTCATACATATTTGTGTTCTTTGATATATGTTGATGTACTTAACATATAGCAACCTAAATAAACATAGAGAGACTCTCTAAAAGAAAATGATAGTTATTTGGGAACAAGGTACTACAATGGGAACACATGGGCATAGTAAACTATGTGGGTATTCAAAAAGGTCAAGGGAAACAAAGGTTTTTAAGGGAAAAATGAGAGAGGATTACATAATTTTTTGAGATGATTTTCCTTGGCTGCAAAGATTAATAACAAGGGTAACAACAGTCCAAGGCTGGACAGACATTTGCTGGGCAGATATTCTCACAAAAGAATTTTTTTTGTGTAAGGTCGCAAATGGCCTTTGTGTAAGGTTGTGGTATTTACAGAGTTTTTGGTGATAGTGTTGATATCAGGCATACAAGGATAAGAACCCTCCCTTCATAGCCTTCCCTGGCTCTATTTGTCAAGTTTTTACTTTGGGGAATTTTATTTCTTTGTTTTAACACAAGCGACTTCATTTTGATTCTGACAACTTTCACACACACATTTGATAAAGTGAAACTGTATTATTAAATTCAAAACACTTATTTTGTAACTTGAATTATCTTTAGCTACATTTAGCATGCTTAAAAAGATAAATGAAGGAATAATACTTACTAAAACTGAACAAAAATTTATTAATATTTACTAAAAAAGGTGAGAGAAAAACAAAAAAGACAAGTATAAAAAAATAGAAAATTGGGAATAAAAAATCTTCAATAAAAAAATTTTAATGCTTATTAGATAGGATAAACTCTAAACTGGACACAAAAAGTGAACCAGTGAATTGGAAAGTATTGGTAAGAATTTTACCCATGATCCATCAAAAAAAGATGAATAGATTTAAAATGAGAGGATTTAGAAATTATGAAGGATAAGCAAGAAGTTCTAACATAAAAATAATGGCAGATTCAGAAGAGAAGGAGGAAGCAGGAAAAAAATACAATATTTAAAAAGATTAAAAACTAAGAAATGTTCACAAAGACATGAGTCCTGAAATCAAAAGTAAAATATAAATATAGACCAGAAAAAGTTAAAATAAAGGAAAAATTAAATAAATCTACACCTAGATCTATCTTACTAAAACTATAGAACATCAAGAAAATGGGGGTGGGGTAGTTGGTAGGGATAATCTTAAAAGACGCTGGAGGGAAAAAAGAGATTAACAACAAAGAAATGACAATTTGATTTACAACGGACTTTTCATCAGCAAGCATAGATTCCCGAAGGCAAAAGAGAACTATCCTCGATGTGCTGAGAAAAAATAACTCTCAACCTTGAATTTTATATCCACCTAATACTATTCAATAGCAAGAGCAAAATAAGGACATATTCAGATATGCAAAGAGAATTTACCTGCCAAGTCCTTTATTAAAGGAATTAATGAAGGTTAAAATCTATCAAGAAGAAGATGATGCAGAGTTAGGAACAAAATCAAACCAAGGAACACTTGAAGCCAGTAAAATAGGCCAATACATTTAATTTTAAAACTCTTGGTGTTCAAATGAGAAAAACTAAAATTCTAGAAAATAATAACAACATGGGGCCAGTGTTGGGTGAGCAATTTAAAGTGTGCTAGGTCATTGACTTTTTGGTAAGTGTACAAAAATGAAAAATTATGATTTAGTATGCATTTTTTAAATATAAGGGTAATTACCAAAAGAAGAAAAATATTATCTACACATTACAAACCACAGGAGGGAAGAAAAAAAAATATTGAACTGTTTACCATACAACAGAAAACAAAGGAGAAAAAGAAGTAAAGAGATGGGATGGTAAACAGAGAATTTAAAATAAAATGGGAGGAAAAAGTCTCAATAGAAATATCTTTCCCTTTAAGTCAATATCTGGTCCTTAAAATCAGATATTTTACATAAAACGTTGATCATGAGCCTATCTTTATTTTAAGGAGGCAAAGTGTGAAGTAGTGCAGTTCAACTAAAAAATTCTCCACCAATTTATAATTTTTATAAAACAAAATTAAGACACAGTAAAATTTCTGTACACAAAAGTAATAATTTATAGTGATTAGATATGAGATGCTGAAAACGTCGTTTCCTGACCATCAGTTAATCTGGTCGTTAGCAAACGATAGCTTTATACCCAGTGGCACCATCTCCCTTGGAGCCAGCCACGTCGGAGTCACACTCGCCCTTTGCTGATGCTGGTGCATTTACCAAAACACCCACAAGTGGAATGTAACACCTGACTTTCCTCACATATCAATTTATTGAACATTTTTGTATTGAATTGGAGGTAAATATAAATTTTTCATATGTAAACATCAGCCAGAAAGCATGGTACTGAGTTCCAAGAAGACTAAAGCATATTGTTCTGGAAAACCATGAATGGGAAAGATGCTCTGTGGGTATAATTAAAATAAATTATAATAACTAAGCATATCAATTGAAAAGCAGAGATTATCAGATCAGATAAATAAAACAAAATCTGGTTGCATGCTGTAGGAAAAAAGACACACCTAAAACAATCACACAGATGGCTGAAAATAACAGAATAGAAAAAATGGACCTGATAGGATTAGGTTCTGCTGTGCATGAGGGAAGCCAAAGTGAGGCACTTAACCAAGATGGAAGTTTGGTTCTTTCTCCTACAAATGGAGTCAGGAGGCCAGGAGCTACAGCTGACGGGCAGCTTTGATCCATGGACTCTCCTTCCTCTTTCGCAGCTTCACCATCCCGAGAGCTGGGCCTTGCTCTCATGGTCCAACGTGGGGGGCAGGCTTCTAGGTGACAGGATTAAGGAAAGGATGATGAAGAGAGAACAGGAATGGGCTGGCCATCCTAAGGCAGTGCTCCTCATGCTCCACACGTATTGTTTCATTTAATCCTCAAACAGCCCTGCAAGGTGAACACTGCTGCTATCATCACGGTACAGCAGAGGCGACTGAGGCACACGGAGGTGAAGTGAGTCACCTACATGGCTAGTAGGTGGTACAGACAGAATTTGAACCCAGGACGTCTGACTGCAGTGCACAGTACTGACAAATAGCTGAACTTCTCTAGGCCTGTATTCCCTCACCTGTAAAATCAAAAAGATCATTTAGAGAAGGGGCTGCAATTCATTTCAAGTGGGCCAAATAAGTTTTGCAAATGGGTTTTGTTTTTTTATTGTAATGCCCTTCGTGTGGAATGTACCCTGCCAGCTCCTCTTATTTTATCTTTTGTCGTTATTACCCTCATGGCACCAGAGACATTTGAGTTGGGAACCCATAGATAAGAGATTTTCCCTTCTAGCTCTGCAATTCTGTCATCAAAGGAGGAAAGAGTTTTCTGAGGGAAGCTTGCCAAAACTATCCATAGGGTACACACGATTCAGGAATACATCTTTATTTCTGAATGAAGAAACTTCATTAAAATGAAACAGACTAAACAAGGTATGAGCAGCTTGGGCATCCTTAATTAAATGCTATGCATGCTAAATATGTATGGCAAACTCCAAACTCTGGAGATAAATACAACATGGTCCTCACCTTACTTTCCAATCTACGCTCATTAAAATGTGGGGGACCCCAGGGATAAAACTGGTCAGTAAATAGTCTACCTGGTTTTAAATCTGCTCTTACTTCATTACTTTGATTTTATGTCTCTGACCTAAGCCATCTGAATCTGCTCCTAATTAAGTTAAAGCTGGTTCAGTTAGTTCCCTGTTTGAGCACCAATATGTTAATTGAGGGGAATTCTCAATATTTCCTTCTGCAATTGGTGGAGGCGGGGCGGGGCTTTAATATCCAAACCTTCTGCTTTATCTAC
Source organism: Indri indri (assembly GCA_004363605.1). Lineage (NCBI taxonomy): Eukaryota > Metazoa > Chordata > Mammalia > Primates > Indriidae > Indri > Indri indri. Next base: position 42,832 of record RJWJ010005772.1, read on the forward strand.
CAGGTCATTGCTCATTGTTTTGACGCTGACTGTTTGTTTTCTTTTCTAATGTCTGTTGCACTCCCTTTCAGGATCTGTTTGGCTGCAGGCACAGAGAAAGAAGATTGAGGAGAAGAAGGTTGAGTTTATCTGTTGCAGTTTAGCTATCAAGTGTGACAAGAGGACAAAGGAGCAAGGGAGTATTGCAACAGCATCTTTATAGTGACAAAGATTCCATCTTCACTGACAAAGATTCCATCTTCACGGGCAAAGGGGAAAGTGAAGTTTAAAAAAGGCTGCTGGACAGGAACGAATTGTGGAACACAGACTCTGAGAAGGAGTACGTTCAATGGCACTTCTAAAAAATATTCAAACTTTGTTTTCTGTGTCTTGGGAATTAGGCTATGGATGAGAGTATTGGAGGTTAAGCTCCCACAAGGAGAAATTATTTGAATTGATGCTATGTTCCTTTTAGTAGAAATGTTGCAGTTGAGTAATCCATGAATCAATAAAATGCTAAGAAGGATGAAAATCACATTGCGAATAAATCAATTAGCAGACTTTAGATAGCCTAAAAAGTGAATCATGATGAGGTGGCAGGTTGTCACTTCTCATTAAGTCTTTTCACAATAATAAATAAAAGCATGCCTCTGTGTTTTTGGAGACAAGAATGTGCTGCTAGAATTCAATGTTTCATCAAGATGGGGGCATGAAGAGAGCAGCTGAAAAGAAAATGAAAGAAAAAAATGTTTTCTCTCCTTTAATCTGCCCCAAATGGAGTCACGCAGTGATGGATGGCTCAGTTTAGTTAGCGTGCTCTAAACAGCAGAAAGCAGGTTGATTTCCATGGATATTTGCATATTTAGAAAACTTTGTTCTATTACTTGACTTAGAGAGCACGTCATCATATGTTTATTTCTTATAAGGTAATGTGGCTTCTGAGTTGTGTCATATGATATGAAAGAGGAAAATAAATATAGAAGAAAGTGGAACAGATTCTAAAACTTTTCATAATGAAGACTTCTAAGTATAAGGTGGACGAGTATCTAAATAATGCTTTAAAATATCAATGATTGCATCCCACACACCTCCAGTCTCTTCCTAAGGCACTTTCTTGGACCACCAGGCCCTCCTCATTCAAACTACCTTGGTGTATCCACGGCCACGGGACAGATTATAACAGCTGAACTCAGGTCACAGGGAAGTCATTTCCATGACTCATGGATTCCTAAAGTCTCTTGAAATTTACAGCGTAAGCACTAGCTTGAAAGAAAAGATGTTTTGAGAATCAAATCAAAGGCCCTAAAGGATTCCAGACATAAAGTTTATGCCATAAAAAAATAGGTTTGGGAGAACAGATGAAGGCCAGGATAACCCTGCCCCTGAACAGGCTTCTATAAACTAGCAGAGGAGCAGGAGTTGCCAAGGGAAGAAAGAGAGAACATAGAGACCATCCTTCAGTGCACACCCGATGATGACCTTGTGTCTTACCCCTTCACCTGAGGTTCAGAAGCAATTGAGGAGTTTCTCAAAAGTGTATGTAAATTGTATGTCTACAATTCGAATTATATGCCATATGCACCAGGAGAGTTGGATTTTTCAAAGACTTCATACAAGTTGAAAGAAGTTCTGAATATGTGTCTGGCCAAAAGTGGTAAGGGCATGACTCTGAGAGCTGAGAGACAGAGGGCCTGGTGGCTGAGATGGTGAAGGCACTGAAATCATCATAATATGTGACCAGCAGTTGGCGAATGGAGGATGATGAGTGTGTCTTCAGGGACTACGGCATGGATGCATGAGGACCAGGTGTTCCCTGCTTCCCCCGTGCCACAATCTCATTCTCTTACCTTGGCACTAGGCCAGGACCTCAAGAATTTAGGAAAAATATTCACATTGTGAAGAGTAAAGCTAATAATTAACTGAGAAAATCAGGAATTGACTATCTGCACTCAGACTGTCAATACCTGGATGTCATCAGGAGGAATGGGGAGATGTGAGAAAAAAATTTTAAATCTTCCTTAGCAAAAAATAAAGCTATATTTTTTTGTTTTCTGTCATGGAGTTTGTGTTTGAGAAGTTAACAGCATCTTTGAGTACCCATAAAAATCCAGATCAATAGCACAGACACATGACGGGTGAATATTCATTTTACGAAAACATTCTTCACTCTATGAAATAACGTACCAGAGAATGCTTTTAAAAATCCAGTATTTTTAGTGCATATAATATACAATTGGATTACAGAAATGTAGTTTATATAAACTTTTAAGGATGTCATCAAATGTCTAAAGCAAGGCCATTTGAGACCTGACATTCCTTTGAAATATTAACAAAACTCAAACATCCACATTCCTGTAGAGCTTAGGGAGCTGTTTGAAGTTAACATAAGTGAGCAAAGAAACAGGCCCACACAATTAGCAAAGAGGCAATAATCTGCCGAGATGTGATGGCAAGGTCTGAACCCTCAGTTGGTGGCCTGTGGAAAGAAATTTGGTTGAAAATGGGGAGCGATTAGTTTTTCAGGGAACACATGAGAACCACATGTGCAGGGGCACATACACGTAACCCTGCACTAGGACAAAAAGAAAAGCAAGGAAATTCTGGGGGAGTGGAGGAGGGTGATTAGGAATCACTGTAGGCTGGTGAGTCAAGTCAGTTCCCCTCAGGTCCTATTTATGGAACTTTATTTCTCTGACCTACAGCTTGAACACAAGAGTCAGAAAACTCTTCCGCTTGATTACTCTGCAAACGCAGAGGACAAAGTATGGTCTGGAGGGATCCCTGTGATGTTTATTACTGTCCTTCAGCTCCACCGGTCAGCCTCATTGTTTTCTACTGTACTCCTATAAGCTGCTCAGGGGATTCATCCATGAACCTGGGTTCTCTTTTCCAGGGCATACAAGGTGCCAGGAAATATTCAACAATCATCCCATTCCTTAACTCCACAAACCAGGTTACAGCAGAATATCTGAGTGGATGGAGTATGGAATGAAAAGAGGATTTCCTTTTCTCTTGTTCCCAGACATAAGCTTGCAATACTTACTCAGGGTAGCCAGGAGCTTCAGCAAGTGCAGGGCAATGACGCAAGCACATGTGAGACTCTTACTCATATATGAAACATGCATTTGTATATACAGCATACAGCGGATTCTTGTTATTCATGGTCATGGGGCTCTATAAAGTCACCATGGACACTGAATTAGTGAATACTAAACTATTGCTTCTAGGGGAAATAAGGGTTAGGCTCCCATGAGCCTCTGCCATGTCATTTTCATCAACTAGTCAATACAGAACCTTGTTTTGTGTGTGTTTCTGTTTAAAGACGCCTTATTTAGTGTATGTTGTTGATTCATTAACATCAGACTTAAGGCCAACAGAGCTATAACTCATGCCTGAGTCAAGCATCTAACATAAGTATTAATATTTTCTCTGCAAAGCACATCCCAGACTCCTTCCACTTAGGAACACTAGACAGTACTATGCTTGGGTGTCATTTAAAACGGCAAAGTCACAAACAGAAAGGACAACAAATGCAGTGGCACTAAACAGACCGTAAAAAGGGACTTGTTTACCATATGAGAGCTGGAGCCGGGAGGTAGAGCGTCACCTTGTTCAACCTTAGCTGGGCACATGCACATTGTCCAGCTCGAATTTTTCGTCACTCTTTTCATGTCATAATCTGCAAATGACCATGAAAGTACCACAAATATTGAATTGTGGGTTACAAATAAACTTTAGTAAGAAGGTATACTTGCAAGTAGGGAATCTGTGAATGAGGAGGGACTGTATTTAAGAGGCACGGACGTTGGCACGCTAGTGAGGGCCAGTCAGATAGGTGATTCTTCACTAATGAAAGAGTGCATTGTTGAAAAGTTTTATTTATTGCTATTTGTGTTTATATTTAGGAAATCTCCAAATTCTTGCAGGACTCCAATCATTACCTATCACAGGATATTGCAGACAGATTCCCAGGAAAGAGATTCTGAGTTGGTGATTTGCATGCAAGAGCTTTCCTGGGAAGTGCTCCTGATCAGTGCTTGTGAGGAAATGAGGCAGCAGGATTGGGCAGAGTGAGACATTGAACTGAGATGATGTCACAAAGAGGGCACTGGGGAAGGCAGGAGCTAGAACGGCACTTCGGAGTTGTCCCACACTGACGGAGAGGAGCTGGGTTTTCATACCCACACTCCCTCCCCAGCCATGACGAGTCACACAGGCCGTCCCCAGAAGGAGCTGTGACTTTGGATGTGATTACTCTCTTCAGCAGATGACAATTTCCAAAGAGGGACCCAGCCGTATGCAGTCACATCGACACCCTCAGCAGCGGGGAGAAGGAGTGCCTCAGTCATGGAGAGGAGTGGGGACAGTGCAGCCCAGCACCCACCAAACTGTGCCAGGACAAGAGGGCATTTCTAGCAATTTGGAAACACTCTCAATGATGTTTAACAAAAGGATGTAACTTCTTACAGTCGCAGATTAATGACCCCCAAACATACCATGTTCCAATCCCCAGAATCTATGAATATGTTACCTGATATGGTGAAAGGCATCTACAAATGTGACTAAGGTTAAGTACTTTGAGATGGGGTGACTACCCTGCATTAGAGAAGTAGGTCCAATGTAACCACATGAATCCTTAAAAGCAGAGAACCTTCCCAAGCTTCAAAGAACCAGAGATATTTCAGTGTAAGGACTCAACTAGCTGTTGCCGACTTGAGTGCAACTCTATTACCTGCCCAGAAACACATCAACTACTCTGTACTGTGCAGAAGATAAAATGGTGAACAAGAAAGACACAGTCCTTGCCTCCAAAGAACATATACTGGTAATGAATATAAACAAGATTTCATTTCGATACAGTGCACATATTGATAGAAAAAAAAAAAACAGGTTTCTCTAGGACCACTGTGGAGGAACATTGAACCCAGTTTTAAATGGTCAGGGAAGACTTCCCTAAGGATATGCCATTGAAACTGAGACTTGAAGAATGCATAGAAACTAGTTAGATGAAAGGGGAAGTAGCAAAGAATGTTCTAGACAGATGGAACATGGACAAGTGCAGAGGCAACAGTAATAGTCACTGATAATTATTCACAATATGTGAGGCTCTGTGCTAAGTGTTTTGCATACACAGACTTGTTTCATTCTCACAACAGTCCAATGGGGTATGCACTATCATTGATTCCATTTTCCAGATTGGAAAACTGAGGAACAGTGAGTTTATGAATCTTACCCAAGGTGACACAGCTTTTAAGTAGTTGAATATAGAGCTGAACCCAAGCAGTCTGGCTCTAGAATCCCTATGCTTAACCACTGTTCTGCACGCCTCTTGCTGAGTACCAGGCAAGAGGGCCAATGGCTTATCCCAGGAACTGAAACAAGTTCCAGGTGCTTGAAACTGAGAAGGGTTGGGGCAGGGAGCTGGATTCAGCAATAGCAGGAAATAGAGCAGAAGTGAGTACTTATATCCAGATCATAATTTTATCTGTCCAGTACTTAAGATTTCATCAATCCTTAATGAGGATTTGGAATCCGTGGGATATAGTGGGAAGGGTAGAAGCTTTGGTGTCAGACATTTCAGTTCTGATCTGCCCACTTCTGTGATGAAGCCGAACAATTTAACTCAAGCAAGTTCTTTAAACTCCCTGTACGTCTCCCTCTATGCTCCCATCTGTGCCTTGGAGAATATAATAGCTACATCAAAGAGTTGTTGTGAGGATTCCATGGTGTAAAGTACTGAAGTGTCTGGAATATATTGAGTAGGCACTCAAATGTTGAGTTTCTCAAATGTTCCCTTTCTCTTATTGGAAGGAACAGAGCAGACTGTTTAAACAGCTCTACACAATTCAACCAACGCGGAAAAAGAACTTGAACAAGAGTGAATACTGACCCTCAAATTTAAAAAATACACCTGATTTGGGGATCAAACCTCAAATGTTGTTGAACCAAAAATTAAACACCAGAAAACAGAGTGATACAGAAAAAAGCCACTGGATTAGGAATCAGGAAATGTGAGTTCTAGTGTTAGTGCCACCACAAGTAACTGTGAGGCTTTCTTCATCTGAGACCAGAGCAGGTTAAACTTGATGGCATCTGAAGACCACTCCAGTGTAGCTTTGAGCTCACTCAATGCCTTGAACACCTGAGCAGAAACAGAACTCAAAAATCAAATTGATCTCTGAATTAAGCCAAGATTCTCAGGTTAAATAAACAGCAGCAAAAAAGAGATCAAATAACCTCCTTGGAAGTTGCAGAGAAGCTACGTAGGAAAATAAGACAGGGAGAAGAGGCTTTGAAGAAGATAGACATTACAGTCTCATTTGCTCTTTGTTGTTTGCTAGATCTGTCACCCAAATAAATCATTCCCTCTTTAAATTTGTTTCCTTACATACAACATGAAAATGAAAACCTTCTTTTGTAGACTTATTTTCAAATTAAAGAGTATTTGCAACTTTCATTTCACTCTTCATCCTCCAAGAGAAAAAAAAAATCCATTTATCACATTCCTCCAAGAAAATACTCCTTCCTTTCTGCTCCCATCACTTAGAGTCTACACTATGTATCATCAGAACATTTATTTGGGCGTCTCCTATCTAGATGCTGCCTCTATTTTGAGCTCCCTGAGGATATACACTTGCATTCATATTTATATCTAAATAGGGCCTAGAACAGTGCCCTGTGCATAGTAGTTTTTAGTGAATGTTGGTTATTGAAATTAATAAACAAAAATAAAACAATGAGATTGCATTTTCAGCTAGAAGAATAGTGAAGTTTTTTTAAAGATATACACTTAATGCAGGCAAGTACACATGGACTAATGCAACCCTTCTTGAAATCAATTAAGTAAATATGTTTCAAGACTTTTAATGTCTATACCCTCCCATTCAATAATTCCACTCCTAAGACTCCCTTCAATGGTGATAAACAGGTTATTTGCCACGTTAAAAAAAGAAACACATGGGGGGAAATTACCATAAGTAAATACACCAAAATATCATAATAGTGGCCTATTTCTCAGTAGAGGGATTAAAGGTGATTTTAACTTTCCGTTTTATACTTTTCTGTATTTTCAAAAATGTATTTAGTTATCAAGTAAAATTTTTATAGCAGGATTATATAGAACTTTTATAGTTACATGAGAGATTTTTAGAGTTTAAATGTATAATTTTAAATATGTTTGATGCTTGTTAATATTCTTCAAATACCTAACTTCTAAAAATTTATCTCAATGCCCAATGTAATGCCTTGCATGTTGGAAGTCCCTTTAAATGTATATAATCAGTCCTCAGTATCTGTGGGTTCTACATCCATGGATTCAGCCAAACATAGATTGAAAATATTCAGAAAAAAAGAAAAAATGGGTTGGGCACAATGGCTCATACCTGTAATAACAGTACTTGAAAGGCTGAGTGGGGAGAATCACTTGAGGCCAGGAGTTCATGACCAGCCTGGGCAACATAGCAGAAACTCCCATCTCTAAAAAAAAAATCTAAAATGAGCCAGACATGGTGGCACCCACCTTAGACCCAGCTACTCCAGAGGCTGAGGCAGGAATATCACTTGAGCCCAGGAGGTTGAGGTTACAGTGAGCTATGATAGAGCCACTGCACTCTAGTCTGGGTGACAGAGCAAGACCTTGTCAAAAAAAAAAAAAAAAAAAAAATTAGATAGTTACATCTGTACTGAATACATACAGACTTTTTTCTTATCATATTCCTAAACAAATACAACAACTATTTACATAGCATTTACATTGTGTTAGCTGAGGACCAAATAAAAGTCCTAAACCACTCCCACAGACTAATGGACCCTCCACTGGCTAAAAGATCTCAAAATTTTGACTTCCTGGCCATGGCAGGACAAGAGGCTGGTCACGTCAGATTTGCTTCTATCCCTCTCCATACTTATCATTACTATTATAGATTTTTTCAAAGGCCAGCTTGAAAGAACAAAAGACCAGAGGACCCCTTCATTTACTTCATGCAACCACCCAGTGACATCCTCCTGCTTTCATGGTTCCAGCGTGATAGCTATTTCAGGCCACAAAGAGTTTCTTCTTGATAAATGACTGCTGGCCATACACTGGTTCTGGCCAGTCTCCTGACGATGCACAGTTCATGGGCTCATGCCCTATATTCACATTTTTACATGATAGGACTTACTTATAATTCAACTAAATGTTAAGTCTCCACCCCACAATGATCATGGAACATATGCTACATACATGTAAACCTATTATGCATGTGCATGGATATCCCTTATGAATATTCATAGATCCTCCTGCAACATGTTTAATATGTATACTTGGCCAATCTGTTCAGCATAAATTCTGGGCTTACCCTTCCCTGCCTTGAAGTGCCCGCCTGTCTCTCGGCTTCTGTAGAGGCTATGCTTCCCAGCCTGTCAGAATGGCCAGCCTGCATGTCATAACCCTTTTTAAGAAATAAAGTCTCCTTTCTAAATTCATGGACTTTGGGACTTTTCCAATCAACCTAGGTAATATAAGTAATCTACATATGATTTAAAGTATATGGGAAGATGTGCATAGATTACATGCAAATACTGTACCATTTTATATAAGGAACTTGAGCATCCATGGATTTTGGTTTCCATGGGGATCCTGGAACCAATGCCCCACAAGATACTGAGGGACAACTGCATATGATTTTACATGAGTGTGTCTACTTGGGTCCTTAATTTGTCTTTTTTGACTCTCTAAATTTAGTCACTTACGTTTTTCTTCTAGTCATTTGCTTTCCAGACACATGCAAGTGTCAGCAGATTTACTTTTCTCCAAAACAGGCTAATGCTCCACTTAACTGCTGTCCAGATAGTTTTTATTAAAAAGTAGCACACTTCTCCCTGTGAGATTTCAATATTACGTGCTAGAAGGAACTGAAAATTTAACTAGGTTACAAGGATTTGTTGGAGTGTCTAATCATTGCTGTATTATTAGTGAGGTAGACACAAATTAAGTTCTTAAGTAAAAAATAAATCATTATTGTGGCTCTTCTTTATTAATGGAGTACTTTTAGGTAGAAAATTTTTACTGAGAAAAGATTCAGCCTTCAATAATAGAATTAGCTATAATTGCATCTTTTTAAATAGACATGTTTTAAAACTTTTTCCCTGTCAATTCAAGGCTTCCTCCTGGAGTTTGCTACATCAAATACTTAACTTCTTGTATTTCCATGAGATTTCCACTATATCCGTTCTCCCCTTAGGCCCCAATATGATAAAATCTTCCCTCCTATGATAAAAATGTTTCCTTATCTATTAGTCCTATGAGCTATGAATCTATTTCTCTCATTCCCTGAAGTGTAATGTTTTGAAAAGATAGTTCACACTCAGCTAAATACATTTAAAATTCTTTACCTCCCTGCTGACTCTAACTTCTGATTTCTATTCTTGCTGAAATGTGTTCTTGAAAGTCACCAATCATCTCTTATAACCAAAACATGGCTCTTTCTTCAACATTCTCAACTTCTCTGCAATTAAAGTTGCTTGCCCTTTTATCTTATGGAAACTCATCTCTTCTCACTTAGATCCCTGAACAGGTAAGGATATTAATGGACAAGGAGTTGGGATTTCACCATTGACCCCAAATTCTCTAAGAGTAGCAAGCAATACTTTGAAAGTGCCTATAATTTTGTAAAAACGTTCCCACAAGTTAAACATAGGTATGTCATTACTGTAATGTGAAAAATGAAACGTGTGTACATGGAATTCTGTCTTCATATGCTGCTATTCTCCCCACCCCATCCCACTCCTTTTCAGCAGTAACTGCGTTAATAATCTGGTGAGTATCCTTCCAGTCCTTTTTCTGTGTGGTCATGTTAATATATCGGTATGTATATAGAAATAGTCAGACTTTTCGCAAACATAAATAATATAGACATAGTTTTTGGTAACAAATGAGCTCACGTATATATTTTTTCTTAAACCAGTTTATTGCTTTAAAACTAAAAGGAAGAGCCACTGAGGGTAAGAAGAAGAATAGCATGAAGAGTAGGGAGACACGAAGACGGGCAGATGGCTTGCCTTTATGCTTAAAATATCTTATGAATACATAGGCATATTTCATGTCCATGCCACACAAAGCTTCTTAAATTTAGCAGTGGAAGATTAAGTGCAGGATTTTGGATTTTGATTTCTTTTTTATAGTGTTTTCGTTGCTAATTTGAGGGGCATGGATGAAATTCTACTTCAGTTTTTATTAGGCACTTGAAAAAGAGGACTTATTTCTCTGTGACTTTACTTTTATAGTAGGCTTTGATTTTCAAAAGGTGTGAAGTTGAAGGTAGCTATAGTCAAGGAACAGAAAGAAGGTGTCTTAATTTTAGTATTCTTCTTTTCACATTCTGTCTATGCTGCCCAAAGTGATCGGGTTTCACAGCCCACTCAGACGCTGTAAATATCTTTACACGTGGTAAGTCTTACCCTAGCACTTCAGCAACTTGCCTTAAACAAAGTATTAAAAGCTTTGAACAAGATGGCAGCTGAATATAATGAGGTTTACTAGTTTTCTAAAAAAAATGAAACACCTTTTGAAGTGATTTTCAGAAGAAGAAAGATTTGTACTACACAGGAAAGGATTTCAGTGTTCAGGTTAAAAAAGAAACTCAGGTTGAAAAGCCTTTAGGGGATCTTTCTATGAAGTAAACGATTAGAGATTGATATCTTGTCAAGCACTTTGTTGAAAAAAAGAAAGGTTATAGAGGGGCAGATAATAGAGTGGGCGAGGGGAATTAAAGACAAGAATAAGCAACATTCTGTTATTATAGATATTTCAGTTACCAAAGAAATGGAGTTATTATGAATTATGTTACATCAGAAGAGATTAACAGTCCATTTGGAGATGATCATTACCTATTACCTGCAGAAATTAGAAAAGAGAGATTTAAATAAAATATTTTATAAAAAAATAACAGTAAAAAATGTTTCAGCACTTAGGGACCATTTAAAAAGAGATAAAGAATGAATTAATACATGTTTAATGAAGGGTTGAGGAAATTGGTATCTTTTCCTAAGGGCTTGAAGACTTACGATGGCCTAAGCCTCAGATCCATGCGATGAAAAGATTACTTAAGCAAGACACTATTGATTGACAATTTTCTCTCGTTTGTTATCATAAATGTGGCTAAAAAGACCTTAGTAACAAATACCCTCAAGATTGATAATTTTCATTTTAATCATTAATGTTGATCATCATGCATGCCAGGAGGATTAAAGAAATGTAGTAAACAATTGATCTGAGTTTTAATGATGTGTTGCTTGCAACATTTTGCAAGGCAATTGCTTAGGGGCTATTTATTTCTTCCCCGGCAAGACCCCACCTGCTGCCTGTTATCCTAGCCTGAATTGTTTTTCTCAACAGATGAGCTTTTCATAGGTGTCGTTATCTAAAAAGGGAATGCAATACACATTTATTTTCTTTAAAATAATAACATAACATTATTAAAACCAAGAAGCTCTACATTTACTAATCACATATTACTGTCAAATTTAGAGAGCATTTAGAATAAATTAAAATGCCTAAGTACATATAGCTATCTCTTGAAACCCTGGATTCTACCCTTATATTGTCCCATCCACTCCCATCCAAGATTCTTATTCTATCGGTCTAGGGCTTTATGCATGTGAGTGTACACATACGTATTCCTCCAGGTGATTTCGATACAAATGCAGCCCACCACCACAACCAAATGAAAACTACTGTTTCAATGCGTTAGTAAAGTCTAATTGAAAAGAGAAATCAAAATGTCTCAATTTATGATCTTAATTTACTTCAAACAATTTTTTTCACCCTTCTAAAGCCAGAATCCTTCTTTGCAGAGGCAATTCTCTTCCTTGTGCTTTGTTGGGGCTGAATCCTATCTTTTCTGTAATCTTCTCCCTTTGGCCACAGAGTGGTCATATGATCCAACCCTGTCCAATCATCTTACCCTGTCCCTCTGGCCACAGACTCAAGATAAGCCAGGGAGAGCACTCACCAGGATTTTCTGCCAGAGCCAGGAGGAGAGGGCAAGTTTCACTTTTGCCACTGAGGATGTTAAGCTGGTAAGATACATTGTGAGCTAAGTAGTTCCTGTACCTGCCATATTCAGTTTATTTGAGAGATATAGGTCTGAATCCAAACATTCCAGAATTTTCTGTTATTCATTTGCTGGTTTGAGTTGGGTTTTTATCACTGGCAAATGAAAAGGCCCAACAAATACATCACAATATATTGGGTAATGGTAGAAACTGGCTCATTTTCTTTTACATTTCTGTAAAATGTAGATAATGGCATCCACCATGCTCATGCACCACAGAAGCAGTGATGAGACCTAACATTTTAGATGTGAAGGATATATCATCTAATAGTAGATTGATTATAAACTTTATATACCTCCCTCTAGAATAAATATTTAACTCAGACAATAATACTAACCTAAACCTAAACTAAATTTAGTATTATATAAAAATATCTTATGCTATATTTCTCAATCTTTAGTTATTTTATCATATAAATATTTCTTATCAGCAAAGCTAAAACTTTAATCTTCATACACCAATCATTAATAGCAAGGAATAATTCTTTCTTGATTTACTTGATAGTTCAATCACTTAATAGTCATAATAGTTAATAGCTCTTTCCTTGAACATGAAACTATATTTTAGACTTCCGGTTTCCTGGGACAGTATGTACCAATGCCTCTAAAACTTACCAAACACCTAAAAGCTATGTGATTATGAAAAAATGGTTCTCTGGGCTTTTGTTTCCTTATCTAATACAAAAATATTGAAATGTATTAGACAATAAACATGCAAACAGTGGGTACTTAATAAATTATTGACTGACTAAATTGGAAAATTCCATAGAATCCACATCTTAGGATTTTTAAGGGCCTACTATTCTAAGTGAAAAAGATGGGCACTTACAATTAGGTAACTGTGGTAAAGCTTTTAGATTTATATTTAATTTTCACGTAATAGTCAATTCGACAAGTATGTATATAAGATCCTGTCATTTTCAGTAAAGAAGTGAGCCTGAAGTTCAATGTTGTTCACAGTTGAGTGGCTAAACTTCATACTGAAAAGACAAGTTGGAATGGTGGGTGAATGATGAGACACAACTCTGACCAGGTGGTTTCATGAACACATACAGTGCAACGTGACTGTCAGTCAAAGTAGCTTCTTAAAGGCAGCCTGCATTAGAATGGTGTGTGAATTTCCTTTCAAACCCTCGCAGCTCCCCTGCAGAATAGCAATCATATCATTTTAATATAAAATAGACATCCTAGTTCAGAAGTTGTGAGATGTAAGAGACCTTTTGAGCCAGAAGACTTTTGAAGTATGCAGACAGACAACATTATTTTACCAAGAAATGTACTAAATTCAACAGATTCCAGCCATGAAATTGTATTCCTTCTTAGCACAAAAGATTTTGACATTCTCCATTTAAGAGACTTAGACAGTGAGAGTAATTTAGTGATCTCTGACAACTATCAAGTGTTCAGTTGAATTTGATGGATCAATTTGACCCAGCCTTAAGGATATGCTTGAAAAAGTGAAATAATAAGATCAACATTTTCCAGGGTGTTTTGTTGTTGTGTTCCATCATCAACTAAGTCTATTTTGGCTTTTAGTTACTAATCAATGTCCCATTAATGCCTGTTACAAGTCAAAAAGACAATAGAGCTTCATAAAAGTCAATTTGGTTAATTTTCCCCCTCACATAGGTAAATGTGACCAAATGTATTTCCATTTAGTAAAACCTGAGGTGGTTTAGAACTTTTAAAGTTTATGAGCTGGTTTTTTATGAACCTGAGTGAGAGCTTTAAGCTAATGGCAATGTTTCCATGAAGTATACCTCTAAACAAAAGAAAAATCTGACAGTCGATTTAAGAGTAGTACACCATGCTAAGTTTAACACAAATTTAAAGTTATATGTACTTTGAAGGATAAAGATATGCACTCTGGAAGGCTTCCCCACATGGTGACATGGTATAGGCGAGCATTTGTCCACTCAGCTTTCAGGAAGCCTTTAATGCCCATAGAAATCATTTTATTCACTGGTGGTTTTTGAGACTGAGGGAAAATATGCAGTTTTCAAAATGTAAGTAGCAATCCAGGAAAAGATTATTACTTGTTCCATAGCACAACTACTTATGACATTTTCAAGAATCCTCTTATTTCTGCTATGTGTTGCCTTTTTTCTTAATCACAATTTTGAAAGTGGGCTATTGAGTTGAAAGGGAAGAAATGCCAAAGGAATGAATTTATGAGCTTAGATCTGTGTGGAAACCTCCCTTACATATCTCAGCACATGGCAGCATACAGAATACACAGATTAACTACTTGATTTAAAATAAATATAAATATTTTTATTTAAGTACAGGATAAATGATGAATACTACTCTAATTCTCAAACCATAAAATCACAGTCTTTTAAAATATTAAATGCAGGCTTTATGTCTAATAAAAGCATTTTTATGTTCTTTTTTCTATCTTCTTGCTATTGCATTTTATTGCCTGAAGATTTGAAGTAGATTTCTGAAGCATTTGGAAATTTCTTACTTGAGATAATCCCATTTGGATTTTTGCCACTTTATCATTAACTTGGCTGAGAAGTAAACATAAGGCAGATAATATTTGAGGTGTTTAGCATAGCACCTAGCATACAGCCCCTGTTGAGCATTTGCAAAATCATGTATGGTATGATATATACTTTCTTTACTCACTATTACAAAAATTAGAGATGTTTTATGTGGGATAAAATGTCTTTAATCGCCAGTTTAGAAAAATAGGTCTTCAGACCAAACTTCAGCATGGTTGCTAAATATTTAGATTATTTTAAAACACTGACGAAGAAACTCAATCTTTTCCCCTTTTAGCAGATGTGAGTAATTTTCAAGACAGCTCTAGTGGTAAGAACTGGAGGCTCACTCTTTCAACGCACATGTGCTGAAATGTTCTGTTTCCCAGCTTTATAATTAGAGATTATTTCACAGTGATTTTTCAGCACAGATAAAATTTAGCTCACTTAAGATATGACAGCCATCACCCCTTATTTTCATTAAACATGCTCTAGAGCGGGTGGTTATAGAAATAAGATAAGAATTAGCATCTGAAAGTTTAAAGATGATTGCAAAATCTCTTCCTTAGAAAATTATGGGTTTCCCTTGGCTTAGCTTTCTGAAAATAAACCAGCATTGCTCCAAGTGACAGCCTCTGGCACCTGATGTCTCACATTTCTCAGGGTTTATCTAAGTCCACAAAGAGAAGTCTGACTTCGGTTGTTCCAAAATGTAAGGCACATCTCGCTCTTGGGATGAGCAGACGACTGGCTGAGTGTGCTCCAAAGCCCACATGAGCCCACAGAATTTGCCCACTTTTCCCTCTCTGAATGTTTCTTGGCACATATGCATCTGTTCCACCACGCATGCTCTTCGGTGCCAACGATTTCCCATATCTGGTATTAATCTTTTACAGTGAAATAAGAAATTTCCAGAAACCATCTCCAGCTCTGTTTAAAAAGTAAATAAAACTTTGTTTACGTGGGACTATCAAACAAACCAAGTCAGCATTTTCACTGGTGATCATTTTCTGTGATGCCCACTTACCAAGAAAAAGGGTCAGTCCACATTGCTGGCTTCCATGTTCCATGGTAGCCCTGTCAGCATTTGGAAACTATGGCAGTTCTTGGGTTTGCCTCCTTAGAACCAAATGCGGATGCCCTTGCAAAAGATGGCCCAGAGATCATATAAGGTGCTCAGGAAAGAAAAATTCTCCAAGGTCTCCCACTTTTTGTCTGAATTGTTTTCATCTCTTCATTGCTGTGATATTGAAGGATATTCCAAGGATATTTCTACTAGGCTTGCTTCTGATGTGAGTGATCCCTTAAAGAGAGCTTAAAAACAGAAATGATCTACATACCATTTGAGTGTCCCAGCTCCTTCTATTGTCTTCTAGAAAAACAAAGGGGTAGCCTAAAGATAAGGGCATGCATTTCACTATTCTTCTTCCCCACTAATTCCAGGCTAATTGTCCACTTATGTTTTTTTCTCACTTAGGAAACTTACACCTTAGTAGCACTGTTACTTGGTACTAGACAAGCCAGTATGAAGGTCGTGTAGACTAGGGCTGATCTGGCACAGGTAAGAAGGGAGAGGGAAGGGAAGAGAGAACCAGATAAAGCAAATGTGCAAGAAGGACAAAGACAAGAGACCGTTTTGTCCCAACAGATGGGGGATATATCTTTGGTCCCTGACGTTCTAGTTCCTAATTCCAGCAGATAATGAGACTTCTTTGTGCTTCCTGTCCTGGAAGTCTACACAGTACTACCGCTTCCTTCTCATAGATTTTTCCACAGCATTCATTCAAGAAATACTTACTGAGTCTGTACTATGTGTTCAGCATTACAGCAGGTACTGAGTATTAACAGAGTGAAATGAACTTGGTAACCATGCTCACAGATCTTTCCACTTGATAGGAAATAGAATCATGACATAGGTAATTACACCAAAAAAATGCGAAAAAACAGTAAGTACAATGTGCTACAGAAGCATGTAGTTTGGGTAGCACAGGTTATTATCCTTGTTTGCTAGAGGGAGAGAGTGTGGTGGCTTGGGAGGATCTCTTTGAGGAAGCGACATGTCAGCTGAGACCCGAAGGATGAGGTATACATGACTAGGTAAAGGGAGAGGAGAGGGGCAGATGAAAACACTCCAAGCAGCAGCAAGAACTGTGCGAAGCCCAGGATAGAACATGGGCATATTGAAGACATGCCAATATGAGGAAATCGACATGGCCCAAAAAAAAACTGAAAAGGTAAGCGAGGGTCAAAACCTGGAAATGCTTTTAAGAACTTTGGATTTTATTCTAAAGGCACGGAGAAGCAAAATTAAAAAATTTAAAGGGTGGTGACATAATTGGATTTACATTCTGCATTATTTAGGATGAATTGAGTCCGTTGCATTAACTGGTGAGAGACATGATATTGGCTGGGACTAAATCAGTGGCTCTCAACTGAGAATATCATTGCTTCCCAGTGGATATTTGGTAATGTAGAGATATTTCTGATTGTCACACTCTGCAGGGAAGGAGGGAGGGCTGCTACTGGCATCTAGTGGGTAGAGGACAGGGATACTGCTAACGTCCTATAATACACAGGACAGACTACCACAACAAAGAATTATCTGGTACTAAATGTCAATGGTGGCCAGGCGTGAAAGCTCACGCCTATAATCCTAGCACTCTGGGAGGACGAGGTGGGAGGATCAAGGTCAGGAGTTCAAGACCAGCCTGAGCAAGAGTGAGACCCCATATCTACTAAAAATAGAAAGAAATTAGCTGGACAACTAAAAATATATAGAAAAAATTAGCTGACCATGGTGGCACATGCCTGTAGTCCCAGGTACTCGGGAGGCTGAGGCAGGAAGGTCGCTTAAGCCCAGGAGTTTGAGGTTGCTGTGAGCTAGGCTGATGCCACGGCACTCTAGCCCAGGGAACAGAGCAAGACTCTGCCTCAAAAAAAAAAAAAAAAATCAATGGTGCTGAGATTGGGAAACTGTGGTATAGATTGAAGGTAATGGAAATGAAGAGAAGCATCACATTAGAAAGTTTTTAGGAGGTAAAATTAGTGGGATTTAGTGATTAGACAGTGGTCAGACAAAAGGAACAAAACTGTTTGACTCTCAGGATTCTAGCTGAAACCAAGAATTGCTTTAGGGAGCAATGTTGGAAGAGCAAGGTTGGAAGATACAGAGTGCAGTGAGGAAGATGAAGAATACCATTTTGAACATTTTGCCTTTGAGGTGCTTTTAAGAGAATCAAGTGAATTTTCTAGCATACGTTTATGCAAGCAGTTGTGGAACTTAGCATAAAGCATAGGATGAATTTATCAACACATAAGTGCACATATAAGAATAACATCTATTGGTGTCAGGCAGGGGGGAGGGGGAGGGAGGGAGGAGGGGATGGGTATATACATACACAAAGAGTGCGATGCGCACCATCCAGGAGATAGGCAAGCGTGAAGCTCAGACTTGGGGCGGCGGAGGGGGGGCAAGGGCAACTTAAGTAACCTAAATATCTGTACCCCCATAATATGCTGAAATTAAAAAAAAAGAGTTGTGAGGAATAAATTAGATACTTCATATGAAGAGCTTAGTGTAGTGGCACACACTATAATCATTCGATAAATGTTATTACTGTATTATTGATAGTATTGGCATGTAGGTTGTAATTGAAGGCAGGAGAGTAAACAAGATTGCCTCAGAAGAAGAAGTAAATTGAAAGAGGAATGGATGGAGCTCTAAGCAATACCAAAAAAAGAAAGCATCAGGCAGAAGAGGGACTAGAAAACTGGGACTGTGCAGTTAGAGACATGGGTAGGAGGGGCACCGGGAGCATGCATGTGTCATGGAACAAGGGAGGAGCGGGCTTCAGGAGAAACCAGTGGTTGGCAAACCTAATGCTGCTCTGAGCTCAAGTAGGTTGAGAATTTTTTTTTTCTCTCCAAATAAATTTGGAGATAAGAAAGGCATTGGTGATCTTGGGAAATGCTGGTTTGGTAAAGCAGAGGGTGAGTTGGAGTGGATTAGGGAGTAAACAAAAGAAATTGTAACTTTTCAGCAAACCCTTTGAAAGGCCTGGCTGCAAAGAAGTGAGTAGAGCTACAGCTGGAATGATACATGGGTCGTTTATTAGTATTATCATGATTGTTTAAGATAGGAAAGATTTAGCATGTTTAAATGTGAATGCCGTAGTTAAATGTCAATAGAGAAAGGTTGAAGATACAGAATAGAGAGGAAGTGATTGTTGGAGCAAGGCCTCCAAGAAAGAAGAACATGACAGAAAGGATGTCTGACAAAGCCCACATAAACAGCTCGCTGTTTTGCTCACAGCTTACCTTCTGTAACAGGTACAGTTGATGCAGATTAGAGACTGAAGCCACTAAGGAATTAGAAGCGAAAGCATTGCTAAAGAGAGTGTTTGCATGTTTGCTTTTCTCAGTTTAATGGTATTTGAGTATTAAGGGACATTAAAAGTCTCTTTTTATGACTCTCTTCACAGCCCATTTTTGCTTTAATTCGCTTACTTTATGAATTTAGAGCACAATAATGTTTTCTAAATCAATATCTTGCCTGTGGCCATCAGAAAGAGAAACAATGACTCCTGCTCAGAATTACCAACACGTTCCCCAAAATTATTTGACAATTAGGAGGAACATGACTTTGAAACTTCTCTTAATGTAGTAAAGGGCTTTATGAGGTGTGCGAGCGCTGTAAGTGAAGAGAGCGGAGAGATCGTGGATGAAGATCTTCACATTCCGCTCTAACCTGTAGATTAGTGTTCGGGAGGGAGCTGGGGTACTGCACGTGGATCCCAGCTGCCACTGACAAGCTCCGTGACCTCAAGCAAGCTTCCTAATGTCTCTACCGCTCAGTTTCCTGGTCTGAATAAGGGGAATTATCATGCTGCCATGTTCACAGGGCTCATCCCGAGGATAAAATGAGATAATGCGTGTAACAGCCCTCAAGAAATGTTATTATTATTAGAGTGGACTATTTGTCTTTGCCAGATCAATGAGATGAACATTCTATTTATTTTTATACTCACAAATGCTTCTAAATTTAATTTGTTCTCTTGAATATCTAATATCAATTCAAAATCATGACCATCAGCTTTAATACCTAGAATAATTGAGCAATAAAGCATTCTTCCTTTTGCTCTATCGGACATTGTCCATCTAAAAGCATCGACCTAAATCCTAAAGATGAGAAGGAAATCATGCAGAAAGACACAGAAACTATCTTTGCCTGTCTACTTGGAAGACTTTTATTGCCTGTCTTGGTGCTTTGACCTCTTGTTTATTTCCTTTCTTCCAAGAAGAAAGCACAAAGAGGAAGAAATGAAAGTGCTCTCAGTGGAAATATTTGACAAGAAGAATACCTTAGCTTGGTTGTCTTTGCCATATGTTGAATAGTCAGTATCTTCTGTCACTCACCTTGGCATCGTATGCTTTTGAAGAAGAAATATGCAGAAGAAAAACCTCAGAAGCAACAATCATATAATTGGGCTGATCTATATTTGGAAGGGCCTGGTCAGGGCAAATGCCATGATTCTTCATTGCTCCAGAACCAAAAACTAATGAGTCAGACTAACCTCTTTGCCCTGAACATGACTTGGCTGAAGGTTAATCACATTAATTACTGTGGGTCAACATTCAGTCCTGTCCTGAAGAAAACCTATCAACCATTTCAAAAGGTTCGATTTCCATATGATGATTTTCAAAATTTCCTGAACCATCAGAATCCTGCCAACTTTGTAACTGTCTTTGGGGTTAACTCTTTTCTGTGCAATAAATGCCTGGTTTCTGAGAGTCTAGAAACTATTGCCTTTGTGAATCAGGGTTTTGAAACTGAGGAGCATGAAAAATTGCAGAAGGAAAGAGGGAAATCAGAGTACAATTATAAAGAAGACTGGAGAAAATGGCTAACAGAGTTGTGAGTAGATGCTTTTGCCAACCAGTCACTCAAGTCTAAAATAAAATAAGACCCCAGACCTTTCTCCCCATTTTTCACTCAAACTAGCTTTTTAACTAAAAAATATCTGGGCTCACATGTGGTCAACTCATCACCAGACCAAATATATAAAAACCAATAGGTGCTTTATATGAGCTCAAATTTCAACTCATCACAATACTTAACTACTGTAACAATGACCAAGACAAGTACTTCCCAAACTGCAGTGTGCATAGAAGTCTCTGAGAATCAGATTAAAATGCAGATTCTGATTCAGCAGATTTGGAATAGACCCCAGATTCTGATTTCTAACAACTAATTGGATTCAAGGTCCACACATTGCATTAATAGATTCAAAGTAAAATCACTTCTAATGATCTGTCTCATTATTGTCTAATCCACGTCAAAATTTTGTGATTCAGAATCCAGTTCACAATTTCAGTCCATCAGAGTCATCATAAAAATAAATTTTTCACAGTATATTGATAATCAGCTAATGTTCAATCGATCATAAATATTGTTCAGAGCTATCTAATTACCCAAGTCTTAGTTATTAAAGTTTGCTGGGATGGGTCATTATGAGGTATACAGAATTTTGTATTTGACTCTTTGCTTTTGATTTTTCTTAGATGAAAATTTTAACTTTTTAGATTATAAAATAAAATTTGAGGTGTAAATTTAGGATCTGCTCATATTACAACATTACCATTTTTGATTATGGAGTGACATAAGTGACATAAAAGAAATCTGAAAGCCATCATTAATATGACCCTACAACTGAGGTGGAGTAAATACACAGGCCAGAAAAAAAGTACTTAAGAATCTGAGGCATTGCTTTTAGACAAAAATCTCTGGAACTAATGGCACTAATAGTACATAAACAGCACAGTCCTGGTTCAAAATGTGCCTAGCATCTAGCAGAGAGTCTGGTGTATACTAATTCACACTGTATTGAATTTAGCTAAATTGCAAGGCTCTGCTCTATTCACCAAAATTATTTGCCAGAAGAGACCAATGAGAGACAAAATACTACCATGGCCAAAGGAGCTTTTTAATAAGCAGGATATAGTCCCAAAAGCTTCTTTCCGCAATAGATACTGCAGCCATCCTCGCTCTCCATTTTCACTGCATCCTCATGCCACACCCAATAAATGCTAACCTTAGGTAAACCCAACAGTCTGTCTTCTTAGTGCCTGTGCTCAAGCAGCTGAGATCCTCTGAGTCAAATCACATCACCAGGTTGATTGATAAGACTTCCAATTTGTAATCATTAATACCAGTCTCAACTGAGCTCTTGACATCCCCTCTGATTTTTGTCACATTATTCCAATCATTCTGCCCTTACTTCACACTCTTTAGATGACCAACCCCTCCCATGTCCCCCTCCCCATCCATGGACGGCCTTAGTAAGCATACTTGTAAATAAGGCTGTGGGCTCCCGAGGAAAATCATCTGGGTTTTAGTGAGGTTCCAGCAACTCGTATAAATGCAACTTTAGGCATACATTTCTTAACAGTTCTGTACCTCAGTTCCTTGTTGGAAAAACAGAAACAGTAATATTTCCTGCCTCATACAGTTATTGTAAATAGTGAGTCAGTATATGTAAATCTTCTAAAATAATGTCAGTACATGTAAGTCTTCAAAAATAATGCCTGTTGTCCATAAACCCAGTACTATTAACTGTATTCTAACCATGTTTTCACAAGAAAAATAGAAACCACTACATGAAAAATCCCTTAACTCCCCAACCCCATATCAACAACTCCATCTACACTTACCTTCCCTTCTTCCCTTCCTTTATGCTATATTTTCTTGGAAAATATCTGCTTTTCCACTTGTGCTCTAGAGCAGGAGTTGGCAAACTATGACCCATGAGCCCCATCCCACCTGCTTTTTGTTGGGTTTTTTTATTTGGTTTTTTTGTTTTTTGTTTTTTGTTTTTTTGAGGTACACTCTTGCTCTGTCACCAAGGCTAGAATGCAGTGGCATTATCATAGCTCACAGCAACCTCAAACTCCTGAGCTCAAGCGATCCTCCTGCCTCGGCCTCATGAGTAGCTGGGATAACGGCATGGGCCACCACAGCAGGCTAATTTTTTAATTTTTTGTAGACAAGGGGTCTCCTCTACTACCTACTCCATAGCTCATGTCAGAAATGTCACATATCCAATCACCAATTCTATAGATTGAAGATTACATTTTTAATGTTTATTTTAACTTTATTATAAAAAATTCAACAGCCTAGAATCTTTACCCTGCAAAGCTAAGTTTCACATATGAAACGGAAATAAAGACATTTTCAGATAAGCAAAGACTGAGGGAATTCACCAAGACAAGACCAGCTCTCAAAGAAATACTCAAAACAGAATTACACAAGGATCAGCACAATAAACACTCACGAATGTAAAACCAGTCAAAAGTTAAAGATCAAAGCCTAGATTCCACAATGGCTCAAGAGAGAAAACAAAGCAACAAAATGCAACCCAACAGAATGAACGGTAATTCACCCCACTTATCAGTTCTCTCAATAAATGTGAATGGCTTGAACTCCCCTCTCAAGAGACATAGGCTGGCCAAATGGATTAAAAAAAAAAAACAAGCCAAGCATCTGCTGTCTCCAGGAAACTCATCTAACCAGCAAGGATGCATTTAGACACAAGGTAAAGGGGTACAAATCAATATTTCAAGCAAATGGAAGCCAAAAGAAGGCTGGTGTGGCAGTTTTGATCTCAGATAACTTAGTTTTTAAATCAACAAAAGTAATGAAAGACAAAGAGGGTCACTGTATAATGGTGAAGGGTACAGTTCAACAAGAAGACATAACGATTCTGAATATGTATGCACCCAACTTAGGTGCACCCAGATTCATAAAGCAAACTCTATTTGATCTAAACAAAT